>MINK01174631.1:0-10080 GCA_001735545.1 Phormia regina
TAAATAGTTCAATCATAGCAATAAATCAGTACAAAATCACAATATAAAGAAAAATAGCCAATATAATAAGAATTTGCATAGAATGGAGTAATAAACAATTTATTAATAATGTTTAGAAGTTNNAAAGCAAATTGCCGAAATCGTTAACTTGAGCTGCTCTACAGTTCAGTACATTATTCAGCTAAATTTTCGAGAGGGGAGAATTGCAGATAAAAGCCGCAAAGCACCAAATAAAATATTTACTNNAATAAAATATTTACTGAGGCTGACGAACGTTGGATACTAAGAAAAATTAAGCAGAATCGCAGATTGTGCGCTCCAGCATTGGCGAAAGAAGCAGAAAATTTCCTAGGAAGAAACGCCCGTAATAAACCATTTATTAGAACTCCAACCTCAAACAATGGACAAAACCGTTTATTTAAATTTATTGCAAAATAATTTACTCCAAAGTGCAGAAAAATTGGGTATTAGTTTCATCAAGATAATGATCCCAAACACAAATTGAGCATTGTACATGCATAGCTATCGAGAAACTGTCCTCACGTCATTAAAATACCAGCCTAATCACCTGATTTAAACGTTATTGAGAATCTGTGGAGTTTACTAAAGGAAAACATCAGAAATCACCAAATTATTAATCACGTACACGAAATAAGCTGTGAAGTGACTTTTTGTTATAATTGTTTTTTCTGTTAAGTTTTTATTTTAAAGATGAATTACTTTTACATTTTTGTTCATGTTATTTATGAAAAACAATTTATATTTAACTATCTGGTGTTTTTTTTTTTTTAATTTCATACAAAAATAAAATATTTATTAACTGTTATGTTTTTAAATTGTAATCACACGAAATAAGCTGTGAGCCACTGTATATTTTTTTATTATTCCAATTTGCTTGGAAATTGAGATTTTTTCCCTAACAAAGAAGTTTGAATCCGGTAATGCTGTTTCCCTTTCTATAAAATTCATACATACATACATGTATGTACATAAATTTAAAAATTATCCTAAAAAAGTTTTTTTCTGAATTAATGTTGGTTAAAATTAGCAACGAATTTGGATTTCTTACCTGCCACATCATAATTTTAACGGTTACTAAGAAAACCGAAGAAATTTAAATACGTAATTTTAATGTTTTGTTTTTATTTTATTCGTGTTCTCCTTAGAAGAAAATTTACAATATAAAATGTTTTCATTTTTATTCTTGCCACAGGCAAAAATATTCAGGATTATGTATATAATGAAAAATACATTACCCATGCTTTGTAACACTATAAACAAAATGTAATTTTTTAATTTAAACAAAAAAGGAAGTCCATTAAAAAAGATCGATCGATTTATCTTAAGAACGAGCGAACAGCATGATAATCTCTCTCTACATAATAATTAAAAAAAATGGAAATTTAAAACTAAAGTAGTCTACGACGACACGCCGCAACGTGTAACATTTCAGTTCGTTTGTGTGCTGGTAGAGAAGAGCGCTAAGGCACCGCTGGCCAAACCAATGGAGAAAATGTAGTTTACGAGGGGAGCAGAGTTCTTCAATAAGAAGAAACTGATGAAAATGGTGATGGCCAAGAAGAGTGCATTATTGTAGAAAATAGAGTAGGTTGTTGCTTCATAATCAGCAACTTCGTTCTTTTTCCACAAAATACGTTCTTCCTTTTCTTTGCGTGTCACCTTCTTGTCATCGCCCATTTGACGGTTGACTTCACGGGTAACAGCACCTTCACGGCGTACAGCAATTTTATGTTTCAACTGGAATTTAACGTTTTTGTAGGCCATGGCCATTAAGTAGGTACTGGCACCAGTCATTAAGATAAAGAATATGGCACTGGACAACAAATCCATACTGTGGACACGCCAGAAAAGCCCTAGAGGAGTATAAATACATTAGGTTCAACAATAAACATAAACTAGTTTATGTATGTAAGTCTATCGACGTGTCACAAACTATATGTACTTACAGATGGGGACGGCAGAGACGATGAATGCATTGCCGTAGAATAGAGCTGAAGATTTTGTGCTGACATTGCGGCTGAAATCTTGCAACAAAAGTTCTTCTTCCTTGGTGAATCCAGAGGATTGTACTTTTTGTTGTTTCTTGTCTGCGCCCATTTTATTTATTTGTATTAATAATTTATTATTTCAAGTTAAAACAAATCAAAAACCAAAACTGTAGCGGTTATTTCGAAGAGAAAGTGTTTTCTGTGACCGAACCAGCCAAACGACGAATGCAAATACGAAAGCAAGTACCATCTGTCAAAAAACTAATGTGACGTGTTAACCAACGTTGCCAACTGAATGTTTTTTAAAATTTGGATGCGAAGAAAATTTGTCAGTGACGGGCGATCTTTTCGGTGCTTTTTGAAAATTTTCATTGATACCATAATATATCATGAGTGACACCAAATTTAAAAATTGTATTGTTCATCGATTACTTTTACTATCGAAAAGCTGATTGCGATACAATAATTGTTTGTTCACTGGTTGGGCCTTTAAGTTTTTTTCTTTTTTGTAAAACTTATTTTTTTTTTGGTATATCTAGCACAAATATAAATGTCCCTAAGGAATAACCATACTTGCAAATATTACTATTTATAATACTTGTATAATATATGAATGATGATTTTTCATTTGTTTTATTTAATTTAGAATTATTATGCTAATAAATAAGATTTTTGGTATTAAAAATAACGGTACCGAAAATGATATCATAATTTTATGGAAAAACGGTATCATAAGGAAAAGTCGCTTTGGTCCGCAAAAACTATCGTTTTAGATTCGAAAACGATCATCACTTGCGATTATTTTTATAACATATGTAATATCGTTTTGATATCGTTATAATAACTATTGTTTATAAGGGTAAACCAACTAATGAATTTAAAGTATAACAACAAGTTTAAATATAGCTTATTATTAATTCATTATTATTTAATTAATGGTATCGTATTGTATATTTATATTTTAGGTACAAATTAAAGAACAATGCTTTCCAGAAATAAATATTATTTCAGAAGTTTTAGTAAGATACTGCGTTATTTTTCATTGCTTCGTTGTTGTGGTTATCATGATCTTTAAACACAATTTAAAAATCTTAATTTCTAAAAATAGTATTTTGTGATTTTTAAAATTTTTTACTCAGTTATTAAAATTTTGTAACTAATTTTAAAAGTAAGAATATTTACAGAAACGAAAAAATATATTAAAGCACATATGTCAGTACTTATTTGGAACGATTAAGATCAAATTACATTAGTGTGTGCTGTTACAATCGGCTGATAATTTAGAATGAAATGTTTATGAAGTAGATTACATTTGGTCAGCAGCAGTTTGTAGTGCTGCTTCATTTAGCACCATTTCTAAATGTACTGCGCTGTATTCTTTTACATTTGGTCAGCAACAGTTGGCAGTGCTGTTTTATTTAGCCCTGTTTCTAAATTAACTACGCTCAAATACACAAGTAGAATAAAGCAAGGTTGTGGTTTTAAATTGTCGCTGCATTCGTTTAAATGTAATTATAATTGCAGCTATATGTTATTTTGACAGTGAACACCTGACAATTTTTGCTGATACTGTTGCTCACTACGCGTGACCGTAATTTGGCTTTTATGCGTTTTTATATAGTGTCGGTGTTTTTCCTTTTTGAATTTAAAGTGGTCAACGCTGGTGTTAAAAAAGCTGTCGTTTCAAACAAATATTTTTTTATGAACGCCAGCGA
Organism: Phormia regina; assembly: GCA_001735545.1. NCBI lineage: Eukaryota > Metazoa > Arthropoda > Insecta > Diptera > Calliphoridae > Phormia > Phormia regina. The sequence continues at coordinate 3,725 of MINK01174631.1, forward strand.
ACCAAAAACACAGTATTTGTGCGCAAACCAGCTTATGGAAAAATATATTACTTTGTGGGTTACATACCGTCTGTTAAATTTGAGAGTAACCATTTTGCTTATATTATATTACATCCTAATCTTATATTATATTACAAGCACATATAATTTAAAAAAAACGAAATTTTTTATCACAGGTTTAAATAACCATTAAAAAACAATTTTACAAGAAAAAAAAAACATTTTTTTAAGTACTTTTCAAAATGCATATGCACACACACAAATTTTTGAATACGTGTATTTTGATAAGATTTCTCTAAAATCTTATAAAATTTTTAGAGAAATCTTATCACAACAGTCTCAATAATATTTTAGTCTACACCAGGAATAATTTTCTCAGAGAGCGAATTTGACACTCTCTGTTACATATTAGGTTATAAAAATCTCTATGTTAAGGTAAATGAAAATCTAAAAGAATGAGCAAAATCGGCGGCTGTATTTGAGTCACCGTGGCGGCGGCTGGACTCGTGACGTGTTAGCAGAGTTGCACAGTTATTTATAACATTCTACGCCCTCTGTTGAATTTCAATTGTTTTAATTTTTTAATGATAACAGAGACATCTACATGTCAATTCATTTTTCAAAAAAAAAAAAAAAACAATTTATTGAGACCATTTATAAGAAACAGAAGTTTTCAGACTGGAGCAATGAAGAGTGCTTTGTAAAGATATTTACGGTCCCCAATTTAAATTTTCACTTGCTTTTCCAAAATTGCTTTCAGTTTCGAGATATCAACAAAAATGTTTTCCAATTAAAAGTTATTAATCGGAAATGTAGAGCTGTTAAATAGAGTTATATTTTTGGACTTTGTTTCAGGCATTGAAGCCTGAAAACATTATTTTAGCCACAAACGTCAACGAATCGTCGTTTAATTTATCACAAATTTGTATTTTACCGTTTGAGGATCAGATATGACGTATATTTTTTTTGTGTTCACATTAAACAATCAATTGCTATAAACTCTGCTATATAATATTTTGAAAAAATCTGAAACTAATTAAACAATTAGGTTATAATATTAATTAAACATTCATGACAGCAAATCGTCAAAAACAAAAAATGAACGATGTAAAAATTATTTATTCACACAGTTGTTCCAATATACTTGTAGTAGGATTTTACTTGAATCAGCCATACAATGTACAATATGTATTTTTCGCTCAAATCGGCTATTATTTCAGATTTTTGACTTGATTTTGGCATTTTCATTAAAAATATTTGTATTTTTATTTTTTTTTTTTTATAATTGTATTTTTCATTTATCAGCTGACTCAAATTTGAAATAACACGCTAACTTATGAGAGTTGCTCACAACAGTCATATATTTTTTCGTGTTATTATTTTATGATATATGACTTTATGACGACCGTGTGAATACCCCAACTGTGATGGTGGGGTATTACTTTTAAATCATTGTATCAATTGTTTGTTTAGAATAAAAGGAAAATAATCGCTTGTGGCTTCAATTGTGTTTTCAAAAGACAATCATAAATATCTGGTAGCGCTCTACGTTTATTGCAGCTATTGTAATTTTTCTTTTGTTTAAAACCGTTTACGATTTTAATTTAGTACAAAGTATTTTTTTAATTTATTATTAAAATAAGTTAAAAAATATTAATAGAAGCTTTACATAAATTATTTGTTCAATATTTAATTTATTTTCATTAACTTATATTTAAGTAAAAATAAGGTAAATAAAAGTAAAATGTCCCACTTTTCTACAGAGTGATCAAAGTCCAATTTTGTTGATTTCAGTTTCTAATATGCAATCCTTAAGATCAAGCGCTATGTTATTCCGCAAGCCAGTGACACTTTTGCGCTGCATGTCTTCATCGTCTGGAGGAAAATTTACTACGGTCGAAGTGAATGACAAAACCGGCATAGCCACTTTGACCATGAACCGTCCCCCTGTTAATGGTTTGAATTTTGAATTGTTGCGTGACATAAACAATTCTATTGATGAAATTGAATCTAATAAATGCCGTGGTTTGATTTTAACATCGGTAGGATGGTTGGAAAACAAATTGTTAATAAAATTTAGTAAATAAATTTTTATAGTCTTCCAGCACAATATTTTCCGCCGGTTTAGACATTATGGAAATGTATAAACCCAATCAAGATAGACTGAAACAATTTTGGACTGCTTTGCAAGATACCTGGCTGGCTTTGTATGGTTCGAGCGTACCAACAGCTGCTGCTATCAATGTAATAATATGTTAATTCATTTTACATTTTTATGCATAATAATTTTGAATATTTTTAGGGTCACTCGCCAGCCGGTGGTTGTCTATTAGCTACCAGCTGTGAATATCGGGTAATGTTGCCTAATTTTACTATTGGCCTTAATGAAACTAAATTGGGAATTGTAGCACCTAAATGGTTTATGTCTACATTTTGTAATGTCTTGCCACGACGTGTGGCTGAATTAGCCTTGACACAAGGTAAAATGTTCACTAGTGAGGAAGCTTTAAAAGCTGGTCTTGTAGATGAGCTGGCCCAAACAAAAGAAGAGGCTTTGGCAAAATGTGAACAATTCTTTGCTACATTTGCCAAAACGAATCCATTTGCTCGTGCTATGACAAAACAACAGTTTAGATCAAAAGACTTGCAACAACTCGAAGATGAAAGAGCACAAGATTTGGAAGCTTTTCTATTCTTTGTCAATCAACCCAGTGTACAAAAAGGTTTGGGTCTTTATTTGGAAAGTCTTAAAAAGAAATCCAAGTAAATTATACAAGTGAAATATTAAAACTAAAAACTGGCTTTAAAGTTTATAAAATTGTCGACTATTGTTAAATGCATTTATTTGTATGTTTTATTTAGAATTAAATACACATTTATAAAAAATACATTTAAATGAATAACAAAATTATTAACTCACACTCGTATAGGCAATTAAGATTCTTCATTTAAAAGTTCATTGTGCACTTCTTGCTGCAATGATTGTAGATTCTCAGTCATCAGATCCAAAAATGAATTAATTTCTAGAACTTTTGCACGGTTACGTTTCAATTCATCTCTGCATGGAAGATTTAAAAAATACATGTTAAAAAAGTGGGAACATTTTTAAATTAAATAATTATTAAGAAACTCACTTATTCAATTTTTCTATCATGTCATCAATAAAGGCCTTGCTGCGAGTCATTAAACGATCTTCACGTTCATCAATACGTTGTGTATGATAGTCTTTCATGCCGGCTATTAAATTAGCTATAGCTTCACGATCCTCCATGCAATTACGAAGGGGTTCGGGAACACCATCAAAATCTTGTAAGGCCAGTTTTGTGGCAATATAACGATTTACAATTTCACCCAGATTTTCCGAAAAATGCACAGCTATATCACGCAATTGACCGAAATATGTTTGCGCTTGTTCGACAAATTTTGCAATCATTTCTTGCAGACGTCGTTGAAAAATAACAATAGTTTCCTGAAAGAATGTGTATAAATTTTATTAGATGTTTAGTTGGTTTACAATATTCATAACTTTCTAACATACTTCTGTTGTCTCGTGCAAATGCAGTTCTTGGCTCATCAATTCCTGCCATACATTATTTACCATTTCATCAAATTGTACCGCCAAGCGATCCAATTTATCTGAATATTCTATACTTTCTTCAGTTTCTTCATCTTCACCCCTTATGGCTCTACTCTCTAAAAATCTGTGACAAGCAATTGCTTCTTCGAAGATATTTTCTTTTTGTTGTTGAAATTCTTCTAATATCTTATGACCCATTTGTTGTACCTCCAAGTGACCTTCTTCCATGCAATTGGTGAATTCTTCAATTTCCTGTTGACGTTCTTCAAATTTTTCCAAACCAAGTTTATAGATTTCCTGAGTTAACTCAAACATATCTTTATCGTATTCTTCAGCCAAATCTTCAGCTGGTGAGCCGACCATCATAAGTATACGTCCATCATCATCGCCCTTCCATAACGATTCATATAGTTGGTGTTCATTCAAATGTTCGACAAAGCTTGATGATAAACGTTGTGCATCTTGCTCCTCTTTAGCTTTTTGAGCACGAGTTTGAATTTCGATTTCTTCATTAGTTTCAATTTCACGTAACTCCCTACTGAGTGTAAAACAATATTTATTTAAAAATGCATTTTAGGTAATAATGTTTTCGTAGTTTTATTTTTTTTTCAAATACTTACTAATAACGTTCTTTAGCCTTCTGTCGATCATCATCTTTAATAGCCACATATTCGTAATATTTAACATGTGGCAAAACTGCGGCAATATAATCTGCTAAACAAAATTCTGTATCATTCGATAGGGGATTTCCTTCCAAATTTAGAACTTTTAAATTTTTTAGAAAACGCAAACGTTCAATCTGAAATTCATAATAAATAATTATTACTATTCTCAAACTAGCTCACGTTAGTGTATAGAAAAACACTTACTCCATCCGTAGAATTTATTAAATTGTTACCAACACTTAATATAATCAATTTTTCTAGTGTATCCAAATTTTCCAATTTCGTTATCATATTACTAAATAATGATAAAACTTCCAAATTTATCAATTTATCCAGATTCTCAATACGCTCTATATAGTTAAAACTAAGATCAAGTTCTTTAAGATTAACTAGCATTTCAATATTTTCTATAACTTCAATTTTATTACAATTTAAAGCCAACTTGGTTAAGTTTGGTAAAATCCATAAATGATCAATACGTAGAATATCTTTTAATATAAAATATATATTAGCATTAATAATAAAAGAAATAATTTTTCACTTACTTCTAAAATCTAAACGCAATGTAGTTATGCGTTCGTAAATCACCGGTTCCATTTGATGCAATCGTGCTTCTTCTCCTTTATATCCATCTTCTAAGTATGATTTTTCAATCATGTGTTTACTTATAATACCCGGTTCAATTTCTGGATATATTATTTCATCTAATGATTTTAGATTTTCAATCTTTTTATTATTATCCGTTGTCGATAGTTCCATATTTAATTTAAGAATAAACTAAATTTATGTATTGAAAAAGAATATTGATAGTAATTTATAAATGAAAACTTAAATATATTTGTTGGTTTGTTTGTTTGTTTGTTGTCTAGGAGCTTTCTGTCGATATAAAATTTATATGCTAAGCATAAATAACGTTACCTAAAATGAAAACGGTTGTAATCACAATGAATTGAAAATTTATGTGACGATACACATACATACTTTTGTTTTTAAGTAAATATTTATTTTACTCATTTTGTTGGGTTTTGTTATATTATGAGGAGTAAAACTACGCTTTTTTAAATTGCTGAATATTCCTTAGGTTATATTTAGGAGACACACAAAAAATAAAAATATATTCTAAAAATCCATTTAGTTTACATTTTACCACAGGTGTAAAGGGTATATGTAAGTTTGACATTACGTTTGTAATTATCGCAATTTTCATTGGAGAGCAAAAAGTTGTTAAACTCGGTGTTCGCATTTGTGAAGCCTCTGTCTATGCTAAGATGATTCGGCAACTTTTTGCGAATTTTTATGCTGAAAAAATTGCTGCAACAATAACTGAGATAACGGGCTAAACGAATATTTGATTTTAATACTTTTATTTTTATTTCAATCAAAAAACAATTTTTAATGTTCAAAAAATATTTTTTTTATTTACATCAATAATTGATTTTTTTCATCATGATCGAAATAAAAAACGAGAGAAGAAGGTATAGTCGGTCAAGACCGANCATATGATANCCTACACCATTGCNTATGTNTACCAAAATTNGGGAAGGNGCCAATTATGGACCTATACTTGTATTNAGTNGAAAATAAAAACANAGTTGCAGAATATTANNTCGATATTAAGATTCACATGTATTTATGCACTTTTTGNTGATTCCCNAAATTGGGTCTTANATGGNANCTATGGTCAATTATGGACCGNNCTTCATGAAATTTNGNACATGGANTNATGCTTANATGAAACTTATTTATGTTAAATTTCATTAAAATATTTAAATTTTNTAAGGTATGTTTGAGTGTTAAAACNCTNTTCCGGGAGAACATTTGTATGGGNGCTNGGTGAAATAANGGGCCGANCATGACCAAAATCAATAGGCTTCGTCCTTGTGCCAAAAAGTCACATGTACCACATTTCATTAAATTATCTCTAAAATTGCGACCTGTACTTTGCGCACAAGCATTACATGGACAGCCCGCCAACCTGACGGGCGGACGGACATCGTTAAATCGACTCAAAAAGTGATTCTGAGTCGAACGGTATACTTTAAGGTGGGTGTAGACAAATTTTTTCTCTGCGTTACAATATTTGAACAAACACATAATACCCCAACCTCCTTTGG
>MINK01174632.1:0-16555 GCA_001735545.1 Phormia regina
TACGAAAGACATGCAAACTTTTATTATAAACGCAGTAAGAAAACTAAATAGCAAAAAAAATTAAGAAAAATAATATAAATAATATTTATAAATTTTTAAAAGAGCGAACAAAAAATAAGAAACGTTATATAAATAGTTTGAAAAAATTGAAATAATTTAAAACATTGAATGAAATTTGGATCTATAGATAATATAATAATAAGGGTTTTCGATTTTGGGAAAATCTTTATTAAACGAAGTAAATTTAAAATGCTCTGATTAATTTATATACTTTTCCCTAAAATTTCGATAGGGAATTCAAGTAAATAAAAAGCTATTGGTATTATAGAATCATTTCTATAAGAAAAAAAATTAATCTTTTTTTGAAAAAGAAAAAGATCAAAATTTTGAAAAAGAAGACTTTTAACGAAATTTTTCCTTGAAAAGAAGACCATTAACGAACATTTCTTTTGAAAAGATTTTTAGCGAAAACTTTCTCTTAAAAAATAGCATTTTAACGATTTTTTTTTTTTTTTTTTTTTTTGTAAAAAGAAGATTTTTATGACAATTTTCTCTGAAAAGAAGATTTTTGAAATTTTCTGTAAAAACAAATTTCAATTAATATTTTATTTCAAAAGAAAATTTTAAAATTTTTTAACGAAAAAAGCTTTTTAACGAAAATTTTCCTTGAAAAGAATATTTTAAACCAAAATTTTTTTAAAAGAATTTTTTTTTTTTTTTGAAAATACGATTAAAAATAATTTTCTATATAAAAAATTAACGAAATTTCTTTATAAAATAAAATATAAATATAAGAAAATTTTTGGAGAAAAATTTCTATAAAATAAGAAAATTTTTAACGAAAATTTTCTATAAAATAAGAAAATTTTTAATGAAAATTTTCTATAAAATAAGAAAATTTTTAACGAAAATTTTCCATAAAATAAGAAAATTTTTAACGAAAATTTTCTGTAAAATGAGAAAATTTTTAACGAAAATTTTGTATAAAATAAGAAAATTTTTAACGAAAATTTTCTATAAAATAAGAAAAAAGTTTTCTGTTAACAAAAAATTTCCATAAAAAATTTCAATGAATAGTTTCTTTGATAAGAATATTCAAATAAAATTTTCTATAAAAAGATAATGCAACTAAAAATTCTCTATAGAAATAAAATTTTCTATTAAGAGAAAAATTTAAAGAAAAATTTCCATAAAATAAATTTTAACGAATAATTTCTGTAATAAAAATATTCAACGAAATTTTCTTTCATAGAGAAAATTCCACGGAAAGATTCTGTAAAAAAATTTAACGAAAAGTTTCTGTAAAAATAATTTAACGAAAATTTTTTATAAAAAGAAAATTAAACAAAATTTTTTTATAAATAGAAAATTCAACGAAATTTTTCCATAAAAAGAAATTTCACCAAATAGTTTTTATAATAAGAATTTTGAACGATAGTTTTCTGTAGAAAGAAAATTCAACGAAAAATTGTATATAAAGAAAATTCAACGAAAATTTTCTATAAAAAGAAAATTCCACGAAAAATTTTTATAGGAAGAAAATTCAATGAAAAGAAAACTTAACGATAATTTCCTATAAAATTGATTAAAGAAAATTTTCAATAAACATAATATTTAACCATAATTTTCTATAAAATAAAAAATTTTATTAAAAAATTCAACGAAAAGTTTCTTTAAAAAAAATTCAACAAAAACTTTCTATAAGAAAAAATGTCAAAGAAATTTTTCGTTAAAAATGTTCTTTTAAAAAAAAAATTCGTTAGAAAATTGTTACATTTTCAAAGAAACTTTTAATTGAATTTTGATTAAAAATTTTCTTTTCAAAAGAAATTTTCGTTAAAAAACTTTTTCTCAAAGAAAAAAATTTATATTATTTTTTTTAATTTTTTTTTTTTTTTTTTTTCCAAAACAGAATTTTTTTTTCAGAGAAATTTTTCTTTAGTTTTTTACCTTTTTAAAAAAAAATATTACTTGAATTTTGTTTTTATATAAAATTTTCGTTAAACTTTCCCTTTATCGTAATTTTTATATGTTGAGTCTTTACATGCTTAATAAGATCGAATTGTGGTATGTTCAGACTAATCAAATATTTGAGCAAAATTAAGTAACCACTGTATATAATATTTTCTAACTTGTCCATATTTTTTATCATTAATCACAATTAACATTTGACAGAATATCGCTTGACGTTATTTTCTCTTACAAAACATTTGCAAGATCAAACAATGGTAAACAATTTTTTTCAAGAAGAAGTAATGATCACGCAAATTTGGTCAAATATTTGATAAATGTGAATATAGCTTTATGATATTGCTACAAATATTTCTTAGTGATATTGAGCATTGTATACGCCAATTTATTTCCTCAAGTCGTTATATTTTAATAGTTTCTAAAAAAGGTATTCTAATATTTGTTTTAAATGTTTTAACCCAAAAAATTATCTTTCGACATTTAAATAAAAGTCTAGATACATTTTAAGCTCTTTTTTTTTGGACATGTATTAGTCCAAACCAGAAAATGAACTCAAATAGTGATCACCAAATTACTATAAAATATATGAGAAAATCATTTTAATAAGACACAGAACATTTACCTTTCTTCACAAATAAATATTCCCCAAGTTTTGCTAAATTTATTACACATAAATTCCCATTAAATTTTAACTTACAATTTCGGGCAAAATAAATTACGTGAAAAATGTTAGTTTATGTAATTAACTGTTTTAATTTTGTCAAATTGTCAGACTAGTGCACTTTAATAATATAGAATTTTTTCTTTTTGGTATAAACGCTTCAATCAATTTCACATGGCAATAATTTTTGATTTTATTCCTGTTTAAACTCTTAACCAAATGTAGTTTCAAATTACCACAATCAACGAAAAACCAATGAGTATTAAGTCAAATATCATCAACATCATTCAGTCTAAAATATAAAATTAAAATGAAGTTTTTTTTTTTTGCATTCATGAGTTAAAGATGATCAAGATTCCTGATGTTAAATATAGTATATAGCTTAAGTAGCTAAATTATTATTAAAATAAATGGATTTCTATGAAAATTACCAAGAAATCTATGTTAAATCAATCAAAAGTCACATATGAAGACACTTATTATTATTGAATAATAATATGAAATTTTGTTTCTAGTTTTTGCTCTGTTTTTTTTTTTTTTTTTTTTTTGTGGCAAATTACTGTCTGAAAGATGTTGCAATATCTTTATGAGAAGTGTGTTCTATAATCCATTGCCTATTAAATTGTAACTATAAATATGTAACATTGCAACAAACTTGATAATGCAATCATGTCGTAAATATCATCTTTATATAAGTATAAGAAACAAGTGTTGGCTTTTTGAGTTTTTAAGTCTTTGATGATTTTTTTGTTTTTAAGAAAACATCATATTAATAATAAGCAGCTTAGTTTCATTAAATTTTGCATCCTGCCTTTAAAACTTTCTTTTGAGTTGTTTATTTTTATTTTTTCTTATCTATCTGGTATCTATAATCACACTAGTTCTTAAGATATGATTCTATAGTTGCACATGTTTGTTTTAAATAAAAAAAAAAAAAATTAAAAAAATATTCCATAAATAATTGACATTTATCCAGAAACGAGTATGTAAATATTGTTTGTTATTTATTGTTGTTGTTGTTGTTTTAGTTAGGGGGCAAAAAAGGAAAATCGTTCAGTTCTACTAACCCAATTTTGGTTAGTTAAAGTTTAGAATTTTGCTACACCTTTAATTTGTTTTACATTTGATTTATGTGTTAAGGAATGTTGGTTGAATGTTTAACAAAATGTTGCGTTATTTAATGTATTATGTATTTGAATAGCAAGCGTTTCCAATTTCAGTTTTTTTAGTGCTTTAATGACTACTTTTGTATATTAAAATGTTTCTTTAGCCACTCCTTATAAAATATCAAACCTGTAAACGGTTTTTGATCATGTATAATTGATTAAATTTAATCGACTTAATTCCACTTGATTTAAACTTCTTAATTGCAGGCACATTAGACAAATATTTGAGCAAAAAAATTAAAAAAACAGATTTTATTATTATAACCCTCACCATTCTTCTACAATTTTCGTCAAAGAGCAAAAAAATATTTATATATATTTTGTGTTTCAGATCTTGTGTCTGTTGAAATCTGGTTTATAAAGCCCACCAATAACTGAAATATATAATATAACTATCAAACGATCTGAAAAACTTTCGAGAATTTTGCTATTGAAACTCAGCAAGATAGGTTTATAAATGACGGAGATATCCAATTTTTAAACCCGATTAACGAGTTTCTGAAGCCTCAGGTTATTATTCAGACTTCGCCATTACAAAGAAGTTTCGTACAATTTTTTCTGAATTTTCATGTTAAAAAAATTAATTAAATCGTTTTAAAAATAACTGAGATATTGGGAAAAAGGCGTTTCAAATTTTAAAGACCTGGTCTAAGCTAGAAATTTTTTATATATCGATCATGATTTTTTTTTTTTTAATATAACCTTCATTATTCTCCAACAATTTTTGTTGAAGAGTAAAAAAAAAAACAAAGAATTGATGACGATATTATCATGTCCATTGGTTCGCGTGTAGGTTGAAATGCCATTTATAAAGCCCACCTATAATTGACTTATATAATATCTGTATCAAACGATCGGAAGTCCTTTAACAAGTTTCTGAAGCCTCTGTTTATGTCAGAAACTTCGTTTTTACAAAGAAGTCTCGCACATTTTTTTTCTTAATTTACTTGCTGGCAAAATAAAATAAATTGGTTTAATAATACCTGCGATATCGGGCAATAAGCTTTTCACATTTTAAAGACCTGGTCGAAGAGCAAAACAAAACAAATAATTGATGTGATACTATCATGTCCAATGGTTCGTGTGTCGGTTGAAATGCCGTTTATAAAACCCACCTATAATTGACATATACAATATATGTAGCAAATGATCAGAAGTCTTTTCAAGAATTTTGATATTACAATTCAGAAAGATTGGTTAATAAGTGGTGTAAATATGCTTGAAATCGATTTATAAACCAGTTTAACGAGTTTCTGAAGACTCTGTTTATGTTAGAAACCTCGTTTTTATAATGAAGTCTCGGGCATTTTTTTCTTAATTTACTTGCTAGCAAAATAAAATAAATTAGTTTAATAATAACTGAGATATCGGGCAAAATACATTTCAAATATTGAAGATCTGGTTTAAGCAAACAAATTTTTATAAAATAAAACCTTCATCATTCTCCGACAATTTTCGTCGAAAAGCAAAAAAAAAAAAAAAATAAATAAATTGATGATGAACTATTATATTCGTCCCTTCGTGAATCGGTTGAAATGGCGCTTTATAAGCCAATGATGATGAACTATTATATCCGTCCTTTCGTGTGTCGGTTGAAATGCCGTTTATAGAGCCCTCCAATAATTGACATATATAAAATATATATTAAACGATCAGAAATACTTTCGAGAATTTTGCTATTGAAATTCAGAAAGATTTGTCAATAAATGGCTTAAAAACTCGTCCAGTTAACGAGTTTCTAAAGCCGTAGTTTATGATAAGGATTTCGCCTGAATTTTTGTGCTGAAAAAAATTAAATAAATCGATTCAATAATTACCGAGATATCGATCAAAACATATTTCAAATATTGAAGACCTGGGGTTACGGCTAAAAAATTTTATATAGATCGGTAATAAATATTTTTATAACACTTCTTTTTCTTTAATAAAACAAATTATTCATTATCATGGGCGAAAAATACAAGTAATAATAATAACAATAATAATAAGAAATATACACACAAATTGTGAAAATATGAAAGCATACTTTAAGGCTAAAATTTTATTTGTCGATAATATGGTATAAAAGATTCGGCACAATCTCGATATCGTTTTAATATTTTTTTAAACGGAACCTAATTTACCAAAATACCATTCATTGAAAATCATTAATATTTCCTTTTATTCTCTTAAATATTTGCCTAATATGACTCCCAATTTATATTTCTAATATAAGCCAAAACTGATTTATTTTTCTATGTAATGACATCAATTTTTTTTATCGATTTAGGAAATCTTTTATAATTTGTTACCACCTGAATGCACCTTTTGAAAAATGCTATTTATGTTTAAATCAGTGCAATTCCTGTTATCCCAACATGTAGTATTAAAAAATAACAAATCAATATGGTACAATGTACATATGCAGTCATAAACCAAATATTATTAATCTATATTGAATTCCAAATATATTTTATATATGGTACAGGATGCTAGTACCCCTGGAGAATTAAAAAAAAAAAAAAAACAGAAACTAGTTTCCATTTTTGTTTTATGGCAAATATATAATAAATAGTTAAATGAATACAAAATAGCAACGGAAGATATTTGAAATGAAGTTGCTAAATGTTAAGTTTGTAATTTTACTTATTTAAGTTACAAATAAATAATACATTTAGATATAATAAAATTTTCATTAACAGACATTCAAACAAAACTGCATTTAAAAGTTGTAAAGATAAAAAATATGCAGCAATAACACTGGCGAACAAAAAAAAAAAAAAAACAAGTTTTAAATANNAAAAAAAAAAAAAAAAAAAAAAAACAAGTTTTAAATATAGTGAGGAAATATTTACAGTAAATAAACTAATGTACTTTAAATTTTCTTGATATAGTATTAATCAAAATAGTTGCAAAGTACATACAATTAAATTTAAATTGTTAGGGTAGAAAGTGTGTGTAATTGTAAACTGGACGAAATCTAAAAATGTCTCAATTTTAATATTATTTTATTATTACACAGAAATGGTCAAAAGTATTTAATTGCATTAATTACAATAATTACAATACAATTTTTTGTAGTTTTGGCGTTTTTTTTTTTTTGTATTTTGGCGATTTTTGTTTAAATTAACGATTTTTATAATATTAATTACAAAATTATCGAAAGCATTAATAAATTTTATTTTACAATTTTTTTTATTAAATTAGCATTTTTCTCAGTTCACTTGACATTTTATGCAATAATTTTATGGGGTTTATTATTGCGTCTAGACCTATCCCTCCTATTCGAAATTTTTGTGTGAAAATGACTTTCATAAAATTTTCAGACTTTCACTTTAATACTCTTTAAGATATGCGAAAAAAAATTTCTTTGTATGGTGGCTATCTCTCCTCCAGAACCTAGTACTTAGTTATACCATATACCAATTTTTCCAACTCTTCCGCACCGTTCAAAAAATTTAATATTTTATTTCAATTTAGAATCACACAAAATTTTAAGTACTGTGAACATTTTATGTAATTTGAATAAAATTTCTGTCCTTCGAGGGTTTTGAAAAAGTGAAGGCACAATATAGGCATAACATCCGTTCAAGATCCAACATATTCTATAAAATGATCATGTTCATCCGTATAAAATTTAAAAAAAAGTAGAAAATTTTAAAGACATTAGTTCTCTGAGACCTTACCTTAATAATTCCAAATTAAGATCCTATAAAAAATATGCTATGAGGATTTAAAATAATAAAAAAACTTTTTTTTTAATTCAATACCCAAATATTCAATTCTGTCAAAATTTCCCATAATGCAAAGTGGGCCGGAATCGAAAATTTTCTGGAAATCAATCTGTAACTTCTGATCGGCTGATTGGATTTACGTGAAATTTGATATGAATGTAGCAGAGGAGTGTACAATGTTAAGTTTGGAAGAGGGATCCAACAGACCCCCTGAGGCGCAGCTATAGGAGATCAAATTAAGGTATCTTTGAAATACAATTTTTTTTAATCGCTTGCTAAATTTTTGGTTCTCGTCCGATTTCAAATATTACAAATATACATTGTAGACCTATAAAAAACATGCTTGCATGTCCCTTATAGTTTTTTGAGTTATTTGAAGTTTGAATTTATAAGTACATATCTCAATTTTGCATGTTCTTGGTCCAGTTTTTTTTTCATATATATCCTAGTATTTCCAAGCTATTTTATTTGTTTTTTCTTTGGCTAATTAAAAAAAATAAAATTATCTATTTTATAAAAGAAATTGAAGTCGCTTTCTTTACCGAGTCCAAAAATAAGCGATTTTGAATTTGTAAATTACTAAATAACGATTTTTTTTGCCGAAAAAGTATCTGCATCATTTTTCTCTAAAATAAAATTTTCTCAAACAACATATAATAATTTTATACTTTTCTAAGAGATATCTTCATAGAGAAGACTTTAAAACAAAAAACAAGCCCAATAACTTAAATAGTGAAGGTACACTTCCTCCCAAATTTCACCCGAATTTTTATATGAAAGTTTTGATTTTAGTCTATATTTTCTCAAATTGTAAAGCACGAATCTGTAAACGAAATGAAGTTTAGGAATTCAAAAATATTTTTCTAAAAGTTTTCAATCAAAATCTATGGGATTTCCGAAAAATGTGGATTTTATGACCTTTTTCCGGAATTACAAGATTCTTGTTATAAAAAATTTGAGGTTTTTTTCATTTTCTCATACCATTCAATAAGGTCTACATTCTCCGAAAATTTATCTTTAATTAATTAATCGTTAATAAATCTATAGTAACAAAGATTTTATTACAGATAAAATATTTAAAGTTGAATTAAGTCCATGTTTATACGACTAAATTTTCTGTTGCAATATGTTTAACTTCAAGTAGAAGTTACGTATAAACGTAGTATTTTGTCATTTCGTGTGTAATCTGACGAAGAATTCATTTAGAACCCCAAAGGGTATTTTCTGGGTCCGGGTTAGATTCTGAGTCGATCTAGCCATGTCTCTCTGTTTAAATGAAGATAGGGCTCGAAAGGGACATAGGAGGACGAAATATAGCATAAGTATTTATCCTATATAAGAATTGTTTGGTATTGAACATTTTCGAAATCGGTTAATAAATAAAAATGTTATGGACTAAAAACTAAAAACACAGGGTGCCCGTTTCATACTTTTCTGCTAATATTTTTAAAACAAAAGCATGTAAGATAACGAAATTTTTGTATAAATATTTTGAGAGTCAATATAAACTTTGGAGCCAAAAATAGGCGTGGTTCTCCCACTTTACCGCCCACCTCCCATATAAGGTCATATGTCAACGAAATTATGTACAAATTGTTAAGGATAAATGTAAACATGAAAACTAAAATATGGGCATGGCCACTCACCTTACCGCCCACCATAAACATAACGTAAAATTGGGAAACGTGGATGGTGGATTTATAGACTAGGCTAAGCCGAATATAACATTCTCGCTTGCGTTTATACCCTACGCCACCAAAGGTGGTTGGGGTTTATGTGTTTGTGCAAATATTGTAACGCAGAGAAAAAATTTTCCTACACCCACCTTAAAGTATACCGTTCGACTCAGAATCACTTTTTGAGTCGATTTAACGATGTCCGTCCGTCCGTCTGTCCGTCTGGTTGGCTGGCTGGACGGCTGGCTGTCCATGTAAAGCTTGTGCGCAAAGTACAGGTCGCAATTTTAGAGATAATTTGATGAAAATTGGTACATATGATTTTTTTGGCACAAGGACGAAGCCTATTGATTTTGGTCATGATCGGCCCATTATTTCACCTAGCCCCCATACAAATGTTCTCCCGGAATAGAGTTTTAACACTCAAAAATACCTTAAAAATTGAAATATTTTAATGAAATTTAACACAAATAAGTTNNATNTAAGCATAAATCNATGTGNCAAATTTCATNAAGATCGGTCCATAATTNNCCATAGCTCCCATATNAACCACTCTTTCGAAAATCACTTAAACGTGCATAAATCCCATAAAAATGTTAATATTAATTTAATATTCGACAANATATAACATTTATATAGGTGTAAGTGACCCTGCAAAATTTCATGAAGATCAGTCTATAATTGACCATAGCTCCCATATAAGACCCAACTTGGGGAATCACCAAAAAGTGCATAAATACATGTGAATCTTAGTATCGACGTAATATTCTTCAATATTATGTTTTTATTTTCCACTTAATACAAGTATAGGTCCATAATTGTCCGCTTTCCGAATTTTGGTACACATTGTCAATGGTGTAGGGTATCATATGGTCGGTCTTGACCGACTATACCTTCTTCTCTCGTTAATAAATAATTTTGTTCTTTAACTAGCTTAAAAAAAGAAAATAATAATAAAATCTATAAAATCAGCCGATCAGAACTTGAAAATTTATTTCCAAAAATTTTTTATAGTGATAAGATGAGTTTTCTGAATTATAAGGTCTTCTGTCCATGCATTTCAAATCGATCCGTCCAGTGGTTAGGAAGATACAGATTTATTTTCTAACATTTTATGTTTGATACCATTATGCCTCTCAAAGTAGGGTGTATGATACTTTTTTATCTGAATAAAATAACTAATAGATTATCACTGACAATCAATTATATTCAATTCATTCATTCAATTCATTCTCATACTTCCACAATTATATATTTTTAACTTTTTAATTGAATGAAACTTTACAACTTACTTAAATAGCTCTAAATTATGGTTTCTTATAAATTTGTAAATGTAATTTAATACTAAAATTACTTTCATTAGTTTTAAATATTCAAATGTTAATATTAATGTAAATATATATTGAGACTTTATCTAAATACTGAGTGCAATACTTACAAATGATAAGTACATAATAAATATAATTTTGTATTTACATAATTTTTAGAAAACTTTAATTAAAACCTAATACCCCTTATTAAATAAGAAACAGATACTGTAAATAGTATAGAGTGTTTTTCAAAATTGTGTGTATTATTCTAGCAATAAAAATTAAAAGACCTGGGCTTTGTTTAACCGCAATTTGGTTTTAATGTTATTATCATCATAACAAAAATAAAAAATCAAAGTTATTTCGACATAAGAACTTTTAATTTTTTTGTTAGAATATATTTCCTCTTTTTAAACACCCTATATTTAGTATTTATCAGTGTCTGTGTGTGTTTAGAAAATATGTTTGCAAAACTAATCATATCGCTATCGACCCTTAAATAATTCTTAATAACGAAAAATGTTTTTTCAAGCTAATAACATACATACGTATGTACACTTGATACAATAATCCTTTTATAATTTAACCGTTATAAATGTACCGTTATGGAAGGTGCTTTATATTATATATGTGTATCTAAAGGATAATACCAGTAATAATAATGTTAACCAATTACATACGCATACACATTATTGATATTAAATAAGAAACTTAAATCTGTTAATATTATGTTGGATTTAAATTTAATTAGTAGTTTCATATTATTTTTGGGTTTTAAAATACATAAGCAGTGTATGTGTTTATTAGAAAATTCAAATATATTTTGTATGTTTTCGAGGGTATAGCTTAAGTAATACAAAATTATATTACAACTTAATGATTAGAAAACTTTAATTACATTAAAAATTATGAAATTGGGATAATTGATTGCAAAGACGATTGATCGTTGAGTTTTTATTGCTTTTTTGTTTAGTTTATAATATACTACAGATTATTTTTATTCTTCTAACTACTATTTACGAACCTGTGAAAATTTTCTTGTGAGATATTTCAATAGAATATGTTCAGAACTAAGGTGTTTTTTATCATAACTAATTTTTTTCGCTTTTAAAGAAAAATTACATATTTAACATTGAAAGGCCACCTACTATCCACTGACCCGCTAGGAATCTGTTCTCCTTCACATCAGCTTAGAAACACATTCACTCTGAACGTGTATTTTTTTTTAAATATCTCCAACAGTACATGAGTTGCAAAATAATGATAAGATTTGGAGGTCCATCCATTATTACCCTGATCCGCTAGGAATCTGTTCACCACATCAACTGGAAACGCCTTAACTTTGAACATGTGAAATTGAGATATTTTCAACGCCTTACAAGTTACAGAATTATTTCCAAATTTAATTTTTTGAAACCACTGTGGGATGTATGTTAAAATGGTGGCAATTGTGGAAATATACTACTAACTCTATATCAGTTGAGAACCAATTGACAACACAGCACCCACCAAATATTAGATAAGAGTGAATTTCTCAAATGGTTGTTTGCTTGAAGACTATAAAACTATAGACCAATCGGACAATGTGGGTTCGACCTTAATGAAAAATTATAAATATAATACAGTGATTCTACAGCAGGGAATTTCCAAATCAATTAGGGTACACAGTTTAAAAAAAAAAAAAATATAATAAAATTAAGGAGGTTGCACTGTATAAATTGGAACAACGAAAGATAAATAGGAAGAACGTGGGTTCCACCTTAATGAAAAATGATGAAATAAATATAACTCAGTGATTCTTTGACACGGGATTTCCAATCCAATTAGGAGACACGGTTTTATAAGTACTGAAGCCATAGGCGACTTTTTTTGTAATTTAACTCTAGTTCTTGCCATAAATCGCGGGTTGTAAAATTATGGATGTTCTACTATATATGAAAGCATATCTCAAAATCGAGTTGTTTGATTTTATTTAAAAGAATTAAATTCGAATTAAAATTGCCTTCAAGTCGGTCTTACATCACTTTCCCATACGATTAACAGCTATTTAGGTATTAAGCTAATTTTATGGAAAAATTATAATTTTTGTACGAAATTGCAATTTTTTTCAAAAATCCTAAAAATTCAAAAGTGTTAAAGATTTAAATTTTTAGTTTTTAATTATGAAATTACATTTGTTGCAAATAAAACGAGACATATTTCATTACAATCAATGCTTAAATTTTGATTTAATTTCTAAATTAGTGAAATTACTCATTAACAAGTTACATAGAATACAAATTAATTACCTTAACTGCAGCTTCCAGAGGGTGCTGAAGAGTTCCCTGGGGTCAAAAGTACCAAGGTATTACCTCAAGTCGTTTGAAACTGTCAAAAACAAATTAGTTGTCAAACTAAAAATATTCTACTGTTCTAGGAAAATATCAAAAATAGCCAGAAGAAGACAAAAGCTTTTAGCAATTTCATAAAAGCTTTGAAATAATTTTTGCTTTTTGGTTAAGCATTTCTAAAATGCTCTATAAATTATATTGTACTTAATATATATAAAATACGTTAGCAAATACTTTTAGTGTTGTCCTCGTATTTGCATTTATTTGCTTCAAATTTTATTTTTACTAGTTTTCTAACTAAATTAATTCTTAGACATAACTAAATTAGACTACGACGCTATTAACTATTTTAAGTATAAATTATTTCTTAAATTGCACATAAAGGCCCATATATTAAAGAAGTTAAGGAGTCATAGTTAACTTTAGTAAAAAAAGCTACACATATACACATATGTAAATGTGATGTCTAAGTTAATATATAAATATGTATATACATATATTCAAATATTAATTTAAATATATAAGTTTTAAGTTACGGTTTAAAATAAATGATATTTCAAAATGTTCTTCAACCTTCTATGAGTCCGTTCACACACCGTTTAACTTTAATGACCTTTTCAATTTAAATCCTCGTATTTTATGACCAAAGAAGTAAAAAAGGATTTAATTTTATTAAAGTTTGTATCCTTTACATTAGATTTTTTTATTTCAATGAAATGATTAGATATAGCATTATGAACTAAACATATATGAATATGTAAATGGTAAAAGTTAAATTGATTTTAAAATTTTGATAAGTGAAATATTCTTTTCCTTACATTTAATGTTAGTTTTTATTAATTTATTTTAAATATTTTATTTTTTATATTTTCGATAAATTAAAAGTTTAATTTTTAGTTTCATTTGTTGTTGTGCTAAACACTATTCATATGTTTAAAATAAGTTGATGTCAATAGCATAGCAAAATCTGTTTAAAAGTTAAAATTTAAATTAAATTTCTAGTTAAGCAAATGAGACATTTGTTTGTAGCCTGCCAGTGTCATTTGATGCAAAAGTTCATTATCTTTTTAGAATATAGAGTTTAATACTTTATGCAGATTATATCGAAAGGTTTTTAAATTGAAAAATTCAACTTTTAATTTACTATAAAATTAATTTATATCTACGGAAAAAATGTCTTTTTCAGTTATGAATGGAAATAAAGTAAAAGTTTGTATATGTTTGGTGATAAGAAAAGAAAAACGTTTATGTTACAGTGGAGCAGATGGCGAAATAAATCATTATGTTTAAAGGTAAATTTGTTTATTAGTTAAAAGACAATTTTTTTAGAAATATTTCAGCAACATTTTAGATTACTCGAAACGTGTTGTTTTCGATTTACAGGAGTACAGATCCATAGGATGTCAAACCGGAGATTACAGATCGACTTCATGTTATGAGTTCTATAATAAAAATAAAGGACGCGATTGATAATTTTCACCAATTATGCAGCGAAATATCTCTCTAAATCAAGACTTATCGGCGCTTCTCTATAGAGTCTATCTATAGATAGTATTTCCAGTATTTTTTAAATAAAATCTTTTTAAATATTCACCAGATTATTTATAAAATTATTGAAAATTATACAACATAAAAAAGTGTTATATTTTTGTTTATTGTTTTTAATGTTAAATATTTTTTTCACTTTTTAAATTAGATTCTGTTTCCAAACGGAATCTTAATGCACTTTAGGTAATATGCTCCACATCAGAGAAACCAGCCAGCAGCTGCGTAAAATAGAAAATAAGTAACTGCTAAAAAATTAAATATAATTCCTCTAATTGAGAAAAATGTATTATTTGGAATTTATTTTGATACTTAAAAATAAATTAATTTTCCATCCCTGATATACATGTTTGTATGTGTGTTTCTATTATATTTTTTGGTCCATATCTTTATTGTTTATGAACGAATTTTGTTGATTAACCCTGGAAGGGCTTCGAGAGATATTTTTTTATTCGTTGCATATTTTTTTGAGAATTTTGGTATAACACCTGCCGTAAATAAGATCTTGAAATGTTCAGACGTATGTTGCTGCGAGCGGTCTGGAAGTTAGATTTTTAAGCAAACGACTAACGAAGCACTTAATGTGACTTTTTGAACTTTTAGCGATAAAGCAATTTAGCAAATGAAGTAATGCAGTGTATTTAACATTTGTTTCTTTAGTGGGAAATATATATTTTTTTTTTGGGAAAATAAATACAATTAGACTTCCAAAAATAATTTTAACAACATATAAGTTCATTTCCTAAATCAAATAGAAAAGGCTTGCTGAAGACTGAACAAACCCATATTATGAAGTACTAACGATTACAGATCGACTTCATGTTATGAGTTCTATAATAAAA
Source organism: Phormia regina (assembly GCA_001735545.1). Lineage (NCBI taxonomy): Eukaryota > Metazoa > Arthropoda > Insecta > Diptera > Calliphoridae > Phormia > Phormia regina. The sequence continues at coordinate 15,215 of MINK01174632.1, forward strand.
ATAAAGGACGCGATTGATATTTCACCAATTATGCATTGAAATATCTCTATAAATTAAGACTGTACGGCGCTGTTTTGTTTTCATTTTCTGCATCAATCTAGAAAGTTTAATTATATCAAAAAATAAGAAAATAAAATAAATAATAAAATAATTAATATTTATTCAAAAGATATGTTAAAACAATTAAATAACCAGTTTTTATAAAAATATACTTCAAAAAAAAGTATGAGGACTTAAAATTTACGACAAATGTCTATTCTATGTGTTCTACATCCAATAAAGCATATCCAAGATCACAAAAATTTCGAAAATTCCTATATTCCTCTGATAAATTTGATTAATAATGTGTAAAATGTATGAAAAAGGAAATATAATTGCGCTTCTGCGGCTGAAAAACACTCTGAACTACTAAGCGGATATTTCTATAAGGATCTAATTTAGCGACAAATGTCTTATCTACTTTGTTCTACACCCAATGTAATAGCCAAGCATTGCAAAAATTTCGAAAATCTCCCATATCCAGGTAAATTTATAACAATAGAGTAAATTGAAGAAAAAGAAAAGAAAAAAATTTGCAGCTTCTGCGGCTAAAAAAGCACTAAACTACTAAGGGATACTGTAAAAAACGCAAAAAATTATCATAAATTTGAAATATGCACAGAGTATTTATTTTTAAACTGTTTTTTTAGTTAGAATAATTATAGGATGCACACATTTAAAAAAACGTATGTTGCCTATTTCAAATTGTTTACACAACTAACACAAAGGGCACTTATGTAGCACCATCTTTGGAAAAGTACAAATATTTAGGTATTTTCAGTTTTTGCTGAATATTAAAAAAAAAAAAACGGAAAGTATTTAGGAATTTTTGCTGTTATTTTATTAAAATTAATTCATCAACCAAAAATCAATTGTTTTACTTTTCATTTTAAAGATACGTTTTGCAATATTTTTACTAAATGTTAGTGTTAGTCGTTTCGACTAACGAAGCCCTCAAAAGGGTAAAAATATCGAAGCCCTTCCAGGGTTAATCTAATCCTTTAAGGTTTTAAAATACATTTAACATTTTTTCTCATCTAAAAATATAGAATTAAACAAGATATTTCTCCGTGTATAACGAAATTTCTGAGTCATTTCTTTTCTATGTCCAAAAATTTGTATAACTTCACTAGGCAGTATTATATAATATTAATTATAAAATAGAGTTACTGCCAATTTTTAAATTCCAAATATAGAAATCATTATTTTTATTATAACGACTAAAAATAAAAGAATAAAAAAAATAAAAATAATATTTTTTTACTATAAAACTGCCAATTACTTGGAAATTTCGCAATAAGT
>MINK01174633.1:617-11896 GCA_001735545.1 Phormia regina
AAAAATATAAAATATTCGTCAAGAGGTATATGACGAAAAGTAATAAAAGAAAATTATTTCGAGCATTTCGACAAATAAATAATTTTAATTGTATAAGACCCTTTAATTAAACCAAATAATATATATTAAAAACGAGAGAAGAAGGTATAGTCGGTCAAGACCGACCATACTATTGCCTATGTGTACCAAAATTCGGGAAGGAGCCAATTACGGACCTATACTTGTATTAAGTGGAAAATAAAAAAAACACTATAACAGAATATTAGGTCGAACTAAAATTCACATGCATTTATTGACTTTTTGGTGATACCCGAAATTGGATCTTATATGGGAGCTATGGCCAATTATGGACCGATCTTCATTTTAAATTTTTTTAGTAACACAATACTTAAAAATTTTTATAGTTTATAGGTTTTATAGTTTGAATAAAATGTCGGCCTTTCGATTTTTCGAATTTTTTAATTTTGGAATAGTCGACTTTTTCTGAAAATTTTTCCGATTATTATCGACTTTTTTCATCTTTCCGATTTTTTCCAACTCTTTTCGACTATTTTAGATTTTTTGCGACCATTTTGGACTTTTCGAATTTTTCTGACTACTAAATGGCAATAAGAAAATCGATTTCTCGACCATTTTAAAACCAAATAGTCGATTTCAACTTTTCGACTTGTTCCAACAAAAAGTCGATTGTTCAAAATATTCGAAAGTCCATTTGATAAACTCTACCTTATAACTTTAAATATCTTTTGAAAATAAATATATAATTCCAATTTTTAAAATAATCCTATGCTTTAATTTTCAATTTTTATTTACGCATCTTCGTTAGTATTAACAATAAAAATTATGTATTCAAGAATATTTCTTAGGATCTCTTCGTGACCTCCCATGAATGTCGTCACGGAACCCCATTTGAGAACCGTTGATATAGATTGTTAAACAAAACATATGTACATATTTGGCTGCCTTAAATTTAATATTTCCGATAATTTTATATCAGCTGTTAGAAAATAATTTATATATAATTATTATTATTATTATTTGTTTGGTGCTGTTACAATTACAAAAGGCACAAGACAAACAAAAGTTTACAAATTGTCTTCAAAAGTCAATTCTTAAGGTTATTTTGGGTTTAGGTTAAATACTTACATACAAGTAGTGCACGTAATTACTAAACAAAAGTTTACATATGATTAAAGATGAAATAAATTAAAAAAAAAAACATATTCTTTTACTAATAAAGCAAACAGGGCTTAAAAGTATATATTTGACATTTAAATTGACACCTCTTAATAACTAAAAGTAAAAACATAAGTACTTACATATGTTTTTTTTTTTTTTTAACTAACCAAATAAGTTTTTGTGATAATTGTTATTGTTGTTTTAAATTTTTAAACATAAAAAATAAAGATGTCCATTACTTTGTCTTAGACCACATTTTTTAATACTAAACATAATACCAGATTTAATTTTGGTTGGGTTAAAGTTTAACACGATTATTAAGAAAAAGTGACAGCGTATTTTTTAACTTTTCAAAATAAGACTTGTGCCACGAAAAGTTTAAAATGGTTACATAAGTCAAGTTTAATTTTGTTTGAGATAAAAGAAAACGCAAAAACTAAAACAAACTTTAAATGAAACTAAAAGTAACGTTTTTCTCTTTTTGTTATTAATTTAAAAATTTTCGAGAGTGACAAACAAATTTTGTCTAAAAAAACATATACAAATCTCTGTTGAATTTTTAATATAAAGGAGTGTTTCATTCTTTGTCACTTAAGCTTAAGTGGAGAATTAAACTTGAGTCTTCTTTTTTTTTTATTTATAACCAATTATGTGTTTGCTATTCTTGTTGTTGGTTTTTATTTCTTTTCGTTTCTAATTTCTGTCCCAAAACATCACTTCTTAATGAATCAAGGTTAGTCTTGCAATTAAAAAAAGACAAACTGCAGCGACGCCTTTAATTCTATAAATCCAACAGAATACATTAAAACACACAACACAAACTGAATTAAATTTAAAAATAAAAAATAATAAACTCACTCGTACCCAAAAAAAAAAAAGAAGAAATGAACAAATATTTTTATTTTTGCTCATTTTGAAAGACTGCATAAATCAATAAAAAAATTTGGCGTTATGGTCAAACCATAAAAAGACACACCAATTTAAAGACAAGTCAACAAAAATGCAAAATTCAAGAATAAAGATAAAATTCAATAAAAGTCTACCAAACAAGCAGGCTACATAAAAACATAATAATATCATAATATTTTCATATGAATCATATTATGATTAGACAAATAAGTTCAAAACTAAAACATTTGGTATTTATTAAAGATATTTATTCAAATAAACAAAGAAACAAACTATTTTTCTTTATACCGGTAGAGAAAAAAAAAATATGGTTGATAGTTGTCCCGATAAACATACCATGTTTAAAATAATGAAGAAGAAAATGAACAGCATAATATCATATGTTGTGTTAAACTTATTTTTATGATTGCTGCAATTATTTAATTGTTTCAGTGAACATAAAAAATAAACATTTTATGTTTGTTTTGACTATTTTTTTTCCGCATGTAGTGTACTCTTCTCATAAAGGTGGTTGACTTAGTCTTAAAGGCTTTCAGATTTGATATTGGGTGATTTAACAATTTGTACATTGTATGTATTATTGTTTTATTATTTTTTCTTTCTTTCTTTCTTTCTTTCTTTCTTTCTTTCTTTTTTCTTCTTATCTCAGAAGCTTTAATAATTTTATTTTATTTTCGTTTCTTTTTTTTTAATAAAGTTTTTTTATGCAAATTAGTGTTCCATAAAATTATATGCAAAAACAAAACAACACAGATTTTTTTAAAGATCTTGGTTTCCATATGTTAATTTATTTACTCATTTTATTATTTCTTTTGTGAAACTTTAGGTAGAAATTATTTAAAATGAATCAATATTTGGTGCAGTTGGTGACAAAGTTTTTTTTTTTTTGAAACATTTAATTGAAATTTACTATGGTTAGATAAGAAATTTATTTTAATTTAATTTTATTATTTAAAATTTCTTTAAACGAATAAAAAATACGTATCAATATTTATGTTTAATAAAAAAAGTAAATAAAAATATATAAACGTACTTCTACTAATTGAATTCAGGAGCACATTTAACTGAAAACGTTAAGGTACTAAAAAATATGAGAAATAATCTTAGGATGACCAAATTAATTGTTTCTCTTCTTTCAGATTGAAATTTCAACAAAATTATAGAGATGGGTAAAAAATATTTCTTAATTAGTAGCGTGAAATAGATCATAAAATAATAAATTCAGAATATTTATGACAATATTAATGTTTAGTTTTAAAATAATATTGTACTCTCTGATAAATCATATCGTATTATTTAATTTTAAGAAAATTTTATGGAAATTTAAAAAATTAAAATGATATCTCACTAAAGTGATAAATCTAACAACAACTACAGTTTATAAACCCATTTGTTTCTATATTTTGCAAAAAAAAAAAAAGTCTAAAGCTATCGCAATCGGGTTAAAGACACCTTTAGCTACTGATGATTAGCTGTAATATTTAGATTATAGAATATAGATTTAATAGAAATATTAGAACCTTTTTAAAAAGTTTTCTTTTATTTGAAATCATTTTTCAACATTTGCTCCCAAAGTATTCAAATTTCTTTTGTTGTTATTGTTAAACATTATCTTGCTTATCTTCAGTTTTTTTTTTTTGTTATTTTATTTTAAAAAGCTTATGTTGATATTTGGCTTCATTTGTTATTAAAGGTTCAACATAAAAAAAATTATAAAAAAAAAATTAAGAAACTCTCACTTCTCCTTAAGTACTTAAAGATTCAATGGTTTTATGATCTGTTGTTGTCCAAAAAAAAAAAAATTACTCATATTTTATGGATCTTATTTAAATGCCTATTTGTTTGTTTGTATGTATTTATCTGTGAGTATTATTTTATGTACTTGTGTCTGCGATTTGACAAAGAAAAAAATTTAAATCATAAATAAATGAAAGAAATGCTTTAAGAAACTTCAGATTTTATTTATTTGTTTGGTACGACGTTTCATGTTTTTGCTGTTTATATTGTATGTCTGCATGTAATTACAAGCTGACTGTCGGTTTGTCTAAATTGTATGTATTTTGGTTTGTCTGTCTGTCAATTCTCTTTTTTTAGTCTTAGGGGGTATTTAAATTTCATATTATGACTGTTATTGTATTGTTGCTATTGTTGGAGTTTTTGGTGTGGTTATTTGAAGCTAATAATATTTTTTATATATTCTTTTTTTTTTTTTAGTTTAAAATTTCTTTATCAATTCTTTTTAAAACCCTGATCAATTTATATGTACTTCTGTGCTGTGCTGCTGCTGCTGCTGTTTGATGGCTACATTTTTATACAATAATTTCATTATTTCTCATTTTATGTTATTGGTGTTGTTGTATAAATACATATGTAAATAAATATTTGATAGTTAATGTCATTTTATATAGGCACAGACTTACACACACACACACACACACATTCACATAAATATTTAAATAATTTTGTTAAGTGTTAATTTTGTCGTTAATGGACAAATGTCAAAGATATGACATTTCATCAAAATTCCATTAGTGTTACTTTTTTCCACCTCGATTTTATATTCCTCTTAACGAACCAATGACAAAAGTTGTGATTTGTTTTTTTTTTTTTTTTGACATTTTTGATTTCTAAAAGAGATTTAACGTTTTTTTTTTCTCTTCTGTTAAAGTAATTAAACATTTTGTTAATTGACAATTATTCAATGACAATTTTTTTTTTGTTATAAAAAATGTATTTAAATACAAATTACTTGTACACAATAAAAATTTAACTATAGAATTAAAAAACAAAAAAGATCCCAACAGCATTTTAAAGACATTTAAATTAGCTATTTTATTAAAAGTAATTAAATTTTAAATAAAATTCATTGGTTTTGATTTATCTTTTAGTTAAACATAAAAATCAGTAAAATATAATTAAAGTTTTTATTCTTGTCCTTGTCCAGTAATATAATTTTGATCTTAACTTTTGACAAATGTTTAAGAAATACACTTTGCCGCCAACGAATAATTCCGTCATGTGTAAAATATCGGCCTAAGTTCAAAGCTTTGAATAAAGATTTTCAAACACGTATTGGTCATTTTAGGCCATTTGGAAAGGAAAAACGATTTTAAAATTTAATTGATTTAATGGTCAAAAACAAATGAAAATAAAAAAGAAAGATTCAAAAGATACGAGTTGAAAAGAATTTGAGAAGTAAGAAAGAATTCCGTAAGGAAATTTGGAAACAGATTATGAGAAATAGTGAAATTTAATGTAACAATGATAAATTCAGACAGACATCGTACAATCGATTCAGAAAGTAATTTTTAGACTGAGAATATTTTTTTATTTAATTAAAAATATCTAAGCTATTTTATTATTTATAATAAGAAAACGAAAAAAAAAATAGATTTAAAATTTATAGAAAATGATCAGTTATCTATTTAATGTTGGGCATAGAATGTATTCCCAATCTACATATATTTTGTGAAAAAAAGTGAAAGAATCAGTAAACTTTTTTGAAAGCAGCAATTTTTCGTAATCAGATTGAAGTTTTGACTTTTACAATTTATCAGGATTAGATAAATAATATTAATTAAAAAAAAAAAATAATAATAATAATACAATTTGTTATTGGATATCTTAGGATATTTTGGAAAAAAAAAAACCAAAATATAGTCAATATAATTTAATAATTTTCAAGATTGTTTCAGTAATATAATAGATTTAAATTTCCATTATGATTGAATTAATACATTTTCTTACTAGAATTATTTGTTTTTAATTAGTTAATATTATTAGTATTTGATATAATAATTTCGGTGAGGTGTGCAAATTAAAAACAATTTTTAATTGAAAGAATTATTTTGGTAATTTTATAAGATATTTATGGACGTTTCTGTGATTTTTGAAAGTTGGCCTTATATAGTAGCTATGTTTAATTATTGTGATGTTTTTAAGAAAATTTATAAATGACCACTGAAAATAGGCATTTTTCATTTTATTTAAAAATCCTCCAAGAAGTTCTCTATAAATGACAACATAAATTTAAATGGGATTATCCATGCAATAAGTGAATCCATCAGTGATATATTAATTACAAATACAAAAGTTGAGAAATATTATAATAATAATAATAATAATAATAATAATAATAATAATAATAATAATAATAATAATAATAATAATAATAATAATAATAGGGTAGTTCACGATAGGACGGTAATAATCCATTGCTTAAAAATTTTTATTAATAAAGATACATAATAACATAATAACTTAATAATCAGCCTATCGTGAATACCCTTAATGTTTATCACAAAAAAAGTAATATAAATATCTTGAAATTATTGCTTTAAAAAAAATCAAATTATTTTTAATTAAGTGAATTTTCTTGCATTTCTTCAATAAAGTTTGTTCTCAAAGAATTCCAAGGAATATTTTCTATAAATAAAATAAAAGCTAAATTTAGTGCATATTGCATTAGCAGGCCTTAAACATTTACATATACATATTTTTTATTATATTTGTATGACTTTTTTTAACAGAATTTTTCCCAAGTATTAGTTTTTTTCACCAAAAGAATAATAAAATGCCTTCAGTCAACAGCCAATATTTAGAATTGACCAAAAAAGTCAGCCAGACGAACATTTAACAGCCAAAATTTTGGCCGTTTGCCTGTAAAACTATTTTTGACCATCCATAACAGTAGCGATTGCTGCTTTTTGCTTGTCTAGGCAAGAAAGCAATTCTTGGGCCATGTGTGTACTTTTGAGGCATGACCAAGTTCTTATTATTATATATATTTTGTTAAATAAATTGGTTGTAGATAAATAATTTTGATAGTTTGCACATTTGGACTTATTTTTTTTGTTTTTGTTTGTTTTTCGAAATGTTACAAGCAAAGTCATTTGACATGCAAACATATACTATTCTAAAGAATGACAACAAATATAAATAAGTATTTTATTTAAAACATTTTATAATTTTACTTTAAATGTGTTTCAGGGAGGAATAAAAAAAATTTAACAAATAGAAAAAATAAGGTTATTCACGATAGGTTGGTTATCAGGTTATATGATTATGTATTTATATTAAAAACGGAAAATTCATTACAAAAAATAACAACTTTGCCTAACTCATACCCTTGTTTATTGATTATGTGATTATCTTTTTAAATTGTGTCATGTAATGTATTTTGTTGTTTTTACATTAAACAAAAATAATAATAATCATAATTTTGTTTAATGGGAAACATTTAAAATATAATTATTTTTTTCTAATAATTTATTAAAAAAAAAAAAAAACTCTTTAACAAATGCTTTTTGAGAATGATAAAGAAAAAAGAACAAATCCAAGAAGAGTAGAAGAGATTATGAACATAAGTCTCTTGTTTGTGCCTTCCAACAATTACACGAAGTACTTAATACCCCTAAGCAACAAGAAATTTTAAACTCAAGGTTCATAACGCATAATAAAATAATATAGAGTATAACACTATGATAGATAGAGTTATATACCAATAAAATACTCATTTAAAAATATTTATCTTTCTATAGAAAACATTCTTAAATCCAAATTGTTTAACCGAACTAAAAGAATTTCATTTAGATTGTTGTTTGCTCTCTTGAGCTGTTTGCTGTTCATTTGAGTGTGAGAAAAGTTATAGATCAAAATCTGGGACAATCTCTGAAAAATTTTTATATTTCTATATAAACTATTTAATTAAAATTTTTTTCTATAGATTTAAATGATTTTCTTAATGTCTTATAATATTTTATGAAGCTAGAGTTCAGTTAATAAGTATAAAAATTTCTTGGTCACCCTGTTATAATATGGAATGGGCACATTTATAAATTATAAATCAAAAATTCCCAACCCTCTACTGATCGGAGTGAAAATGTGAACTAATTAACAAAATTATAAAATTATATATAATGAAGTTATAAAAAAAAAATTAATAAAACAAATAAAAGTGAAAAAGGATGCACGAGGAAGATTTGAACTGTTTGGTTTATTTGAAGCCTAGGGAAAATGAGTAAATGCATAAAACGTTGTAGTCTTGTGTATACATAACAACTGTAATTCACAACAGAGACAATTGCTGGCAATAAAAACTAAATCCAAAATAAAAATAACACACACTAACCAACACCTCAAACATAATAAAGTGAACTGAAATTAGAAGAAAAATAAAACGTATTAGCGAGTACTTACGAGTTAGAAATACACCATCATCAGAGAAGAAGGAGCATTAAAACATTTTGAACTTTATGAAAACAATTTCAATTCATCCAAACAGAAAAAATAAGAAAAACGAAAAAACTAAAATCTTAATTCTAGACAAAAAAAAGAAAATGATGAAGAAGATGAACAAAACGACAACCATCAACAACAAATATAGCAAAAAAAAAAGTACACAAAATAATAGACAAACTAATTGTAAATGATGGTGTTGGACTAGATAAGCTTTTTTGTGCCCAGCAACTACAAAAACTACAACTAACTATAAGAATAAAAAGAAAAATAAAAGTACACTCGCTGGTACTAAATATTAAATACGAAAAATACATGGCACATTTTTAAGTTCTACGTACAAATAGACTGATAAATAGACCGACGTATGGATAGACAGGCAGACAGACAGACAGACAGACAGACAGCCAGACATACATACAAAAAGAACCATATTATAAATACCTCACTGATTAGACGAGTAAGACGAACAAAAGTTGGAATCTAATAAGAGACATAAGAAGCAACCAACAATCATTCAATATAATAAAAAAAAGATACTGAGGATGGCGATGACAAAAAATGTGAACGACAAACGATTTTAAAAGTCTGCGTAAGATTAAGAAAATAAAAGAATTCTGATGATTTACTTTTGAGGCCTTAACAAAATAAAAACTATAATAAAGACAACGGACGCTCTAAGATACATTTATAAGACCTACAAATGAATTAGAAAAAAAAAAAAAGACTTGAGATTATTTAAAAGTTTAGATAGTAAAGTGGTTGTAATAAACTGTTACAGAAGCAACTAATTTCTTATTATTTATTTATTTTTTATTTTTTGCAAATGTAGAGCACATTATTAAGCTAGGAGAATCTTTATTTTTGAAAGAATTCATTGAGAAAAGCTTACAGATTTAGTTTTCTTTAATAAGATTTTTTTTTACAAGAACTTTTGAAAATTTAATAGAAAATATCTATTTAGTTGTTCAAGATGTATGTATATGTCAAAACATTTTTATTTCTTATGATTCCCAAAACGTTTCATCTCAATGTTAAAATTTACGTGAGCTGTGACATATCTAAACACCTCTAAAATTACGAATTTCTTTCAATATCATTAACAATATTTTAGTTATAAGAAAATTAACTTAATCTTATGTCATAACTTAACTTAAATCATAGAAAATTTATTTAAAAAATTATTATCTTTTTTCAGTTGCGGAATATTTTGATTTTAGTCTTTTATATATTTCGGAATGGTCTGTCTATTCAGTTACTATTGAAGTTAAGAATATTATTAACCCATTAACAGCCAGAGTGTCAATTTTATACATTTAGTTCCCAAAAGGTAAAATTAAAAATGTTTTCAAATTAGTCAATACACTTAAATATTGATAAATTTGTGAAAAAGCTAATATGTTCACTGAAAACCGCGACAAAAAGGCGTTTTTGAAAAATTACCACCATTTTTTTATAGTTTTGAGTGAGAATTTTCCAAAAAATAGTATTTAATATAAAATCATTGAAAAATTTGACTAATTTTGAAATAAGTTTTACTCAGTATGTATAGGTTGTCGTTTTTCTATCATATCCCAGCAAAAAAAGGAAATAAAAAAGTCTTGAAGTTAACATAGTGTTGTCATTAGAAAGAAGTACTTAGTGGTACAAAAGAGCTGCATGGTTGTCATTGATAGGATGCTCTTCCTTTATACTTCTTGTTTATTTCTTTTGAAGTATTTCCTTTACAAACAGTGTTTATAAAATTTTATAATAAAAATTAATAACAAAAATATAATAAAAATACTTAAAAATTTTAATTCTCTCAGAAATTTTAACCTTTTTCCCGCTAAAAATTCATTTATATTCGATTTTTTTGGAAGTAATTATTAAGAACTTCTAAAAATATTCAATATATGTACTTTAATCCACTTTTGAAGTGGTGAAAATGTTCTGTCTTTTTAAAGCTCTTGATCGATTTAGCCTTAAAACAGCTAAACTGGCAACACTGCTGTTGAAAGTTTGCGCAACAACAAAAATATGTAGAATTTATTCTCAAAGTCGGATTAGTTTATATATGACTGTATGAGATCAAAATATATAAAAACGCGAACAAAAATTATAGAAGAATGCGTAAAACCTAAGCAATTTTTGGACGTTTTTTATTGGTTTTTGATTATAAAAATAAATCTATATAAATATTTTATTTAAAATACCATCACCACATAGCATATTAAAGATTTAAGTCAGTTTCAGCCAGGTTAAAAACTGTTGATAACAGTCCACATATATAATTAAATTAAATAAATATATTCAATGAATGAGTATAATAAGTGCATAAGTAAAGAGTAGCTCTTTGAAATGATATTAAGATGATTTGTAATTAAAATAAACCTTAATTAATTAGTGAGACCATTAAATTAAAAAAATAGTAATAAGATAAAAAAAATATGGTTGGCAAAAATTACCATATAATCAAGGGGAAAAAGTCAAATGAACGGTATTAAAACGTTTTAATATCAATTAACCATCAGTGTTTAATATTATCTTCAAGTTATCTCATTGTTTTATTTTATTTTTATTTTTTTGTGATCTATTTATGTTATTTCCCTTTATAAACTTTTTATAAACTGTTGTTATCTTGTGGTCATATTTGACACGAGTTTATTATTAAAACACATTTAAATGATTTGATTACAAATAAAGTAGAATAAAACAAGAAGAAAAAACCCATAAAAACTTTTAATCAAAATAACCAACAACAATTCAAATTTAAAGAAATTTACACACACATACAAAAATACCCTTACGCATAGTACTGGTACGTGTAATGTATCATGACAATACTTAATACACAAATGTCTTTGAAAAAAAAAAAAAAAACAAATAAAAAGTTCATCTTTAATGCGGAAATGTTGAAAGCAAACAGCTCTGATGACTTTTGTGCGTGTTGCTTTTATTTACTGAAAAAAAAA
>MINK01174634.1:240-14709 GCA_001735545.1 Phormia regina
TAATGAACGCATTCATTGGTTTAAAATTTTATCAATGAACTTTTACATTGAATTTTAATGTTAATGTATGGCAATACATTGTTTTAATGAGCCTGTACATAGGGTCAAAATTAGTGCAAAAATTCATTAACTTGTAGAACTAATACTCCTTTTCTTGGATAATTAACTTTTGATTTGCTGTACGAAATTAGAAAAACATTTTATAAATCTGTTTTACTAAGCCCCGTTTCACACACAGCAATTTTTCTTGCCGCAATTCTGATTTTGTAGACGAGAGAGGTAAAGAGAATATAGAAGTTTAATACTCTCGTCTCCACTCTCTCCTAAAAACTACGAAAAAAGAAAAATTGCTGTGTGTGAATCCGGGCTTAGTAAAACAGATTTATAAAATATTTTTCTAATTTCGTACAAAGTAAAAAAATTATGTAAAAAGAATCAAGATAATTGATAAATGATTAAAAACGAAATACATGTTAAAGTACATTTATTATTTTAATTTTATTTCCAAAGAAACTTTTAAAAGGATTTAATTTTCAATAATTTATTTATTAAATCCTTTAATTTTTTACTTAATTTTTTTTTATTTTTTAATTAGCCAAGTGTAAATCTAATAGTAAAATTATTTTTATTATTTTTTTTTCTATTTATTTATTTATTTATTTATTTTTTTTTATTAAAATTTAATTTATTTTTTATTTTATTTAAATTTAATTTACTTTTTAAATTATATTAAACGCTACAAAAAATTTATACAAATTAAATTCTTTACTTTCATTTTTTTCATATATAAGTATAAATACAGCTTTTATATTTAAATTATAGTTACAAAAAAACATTGAAAACAATATTAAATTTTTAAAAATTCTATTCATACACACACACCCATACACATATAAAGTCACTTTAAATATATTTAAAGCCAACGTATGCCACAATTGTACAATACATATGAATATTATTAAATACATAATACATAAAATATTTTTTGAATTAAACTCTATATGTGTGTATGTGTGTGGGTATATAAAAATAATAAAATTGGAAAAAAACATCTTAATACAATCAAAATAATTTAATATGATTTCTGAATGAATGAATATATATAAATGTAAGTGAATAGAATAAATTATAATACACAGAATAGTATATTAAAATATTAAAATAAAAATGTATTTTTTTATAAAAAAGAAGAAAAAAAATAAAATATATTTAAATAAAAGTTAAGAACAAACGATTTGTGCAATGAATTATAATGCACATTAAAAAAAAAATAAATAAATAAAAAATTGTTTTTATGTGAATGTGTTACCCATACTGACGACACACAATGGGGTCAAACACAAATTTGTTGGTAATAAATCTGAATCTCCTAAACTTTTGGTCGGATTAAATTGAATTGTATAGAAGAGTTGTAGAGAAGGACCTAAGCTTTCAGAAAATTAATCTCATAGATACCCTGTAGTAACACAAGATAAACTACAGGGTGCCAAAGATGACTACCTCGAGTATGTAAAACTTTCAAAAAAATCGTAACTTATACAAATTAAAAACCTATTTTTGATAATTTTTCAAAAATAAACAATATTTAATAAATATAAATAATTATTGCGAATATTATTTTATTCAACAACCAAAATGTGCCAATACAATTAGATGTTACGTATACGCTCACATATGAAATATTGTAAAATAATGAAGTTGATGAGAGTTGGTCTAAACTGTCAATTTTGAGATTATGATATAATGCTTTTAAAACAATCTATATATACATATTATACATCAATGAATTGGAAATTAAGTCTATTTTTATATTTTTGTAATATGTTATATATTTATGGAAAAACAGGGGAGTTTTTGCTGTACAAAACATTATATTTTTGATTTTTATATATTTTTATTTTTAATATTTTTTAATTTCGAAAAATTGCCAAAAATTTATTTATAAAGTTTTTTAAACGATCTTTGCAGTAATGAAAGATCAATATATATTTTATATATAGCATAAGAAATAATGATGAAAATATTATAATAATATGAGATTTTGCGCAATTAAAAAAAGTCGTTTAAATAATTGACTTTTATCATAAAATCTTCACTCCTGCATTCATTTTTGGCCGTATGGAAAGCAGTTTAGTGTCAAATCGTTTTAAATCTATTTATAGAAAAATTATGGTCACCAAATTTTAAAAAAGCTTGCATGACATTTTTTTATTAATCAATAGAAAGGAAATTTATTTTTAAAATTGACCATTTTTGGCCAATGCTGCATGTAGGGTACAAACTTAAATCAATTCAAAATTTCTTTATTAACAATTTATAAAGCCTTAACTTTTGAAATATATACGGAAAAAAATTTTTCTCTAAAGGAACTTTGAGAAAAAATAAAAAAATTTTACTATATTTTTGTTAAAAAAATAGACAATTTCATATTAATTTCAAAGTGCAGAATTTGAACATTTTTCACGTCTAGACGAATTGTGTTTAACCAAAAATTCTTTCAACATATTATTTTAAAATGAGTAACAAATTGTAGAATATTTTTAAAAACTGCTTACCTCATATACCTCCGGACTTATTCCTGAAAAACTAAAGAAAGTCGAGGCAAAAAATAAAAAAAATCAAATTTCAAGAGCAAAAATCTTTTTAACAAAAAAAGATGACTTAGGCGAGTAAGCTTATTTTTATATTTATCTTGCTAAGCACTTTTCAGAAATATAAAAATCTTTAAAATCAGACTTCATTTGTAGAAGTTGCGATTTTTTGAAACTTTTACATATTCGAGGTAGTCAACTTTGACACCCTGTAGTTTATCTTGTGTTATCACAAGGTTATTTTTCTGAAAGCCTAAGTCCTGCTCTACAACTGCACCATACATTCCAATTTAATCCAACCTTTAGTTTAAGAGATTTAGATTGATTACTAAAAAACTTGTATTTCATCCCACTGTGCGACATGCACAGCAAAAACTTTTTTTAATAATAATAAAAAAAGTTGGCTACACATACATATAAAAAAAATTAAATATAGTTTTATATATGAATACGAAAAAATCAGCGTTTAAAAAAATTTTTGTTTTGAGGTTTAAAAAAAAGTTTCTTTTTTTTCTGTTATTAATTACTTAAAAGTTTTAAATAATATTTACGTTTTTTTTTAGCTTTTATATCAATTTTATTGGAAAATAATTAAAATGTAATTAATTTTTTTATTTTCTATGAATTTAATGTACAGATAAGGATTAATTAACAGTATTTGTTAGGATAATACAAAAAAATGTATATTTAATTTTATAATAATCTCTATAAAGACATATTCATTTTTTATAATTAAAAAAAGGATTAATAATTATAATAATAATACTAATAATAATACTAATAAATGTGTCAGAATATTAATACATATTATACGACTTTTTTATAATAAAAAATTAAATTTATCAAAGGAAATTATTTTAAAATATATGATAAAATATTTTCTTTTTTTTTTTCAGGTAATTTAAAAAAAATATAAATGACAGTAATTAAACACGTTTAAGGTAAATATGTATAAAAATATTAAATTTTAATAAATTAAATTCATGCCTTGATTTTAATTTAATTAATTTTATTTTTAATATTATTAGAATTTTTTATGTATGTATATATTTTTTAAAATTTTTAATTAAAAACAAAGAGATTTTTTTAAAAATTGAACTTAATTTTAAAGAATTTATAATTTCTTTAAATCAGCACACAGAAAAAAGATTAGTTGGAAAATGGTTGCTAATATTAAAATTTGATAGAATTAAACAATATATTACAATATTAATAAAAAATTAGTTAGGACAGCGGATTGTCTACATTATTAATTATAAAACAATAATTATGCTGGGATAACAGTTATCAAAACTTCGAAGTTAATTATTACAACCAATTGCGATTGGTTAAATTATATTTATCAAATTCGGCTGGCATAACCGAATTGATTTAATGGGTTGCTACTTAATGTTAGTATTCCCAAACAAAAACTTAATTAATTACAAAAATTTATACTTTAATCGTACACAGAAAAAAGTTTGTACATAAATATAAGAACTTAGTTTCCATAATAGTCCATAATATTTAAGAACAATTTCTTAAATATCAAAACTTTTTCCTATATGAATCAAAAGTCAAGAAGACTTAAGCAAATTGTTTAAATTTTATTTATTATTTTCATTTGTAAAGAAATGTTTGAAATTTTCTTTGAAAAGTTTTTAGTTATTAATCATTTAACAGAAGAAGCTCTGTTTATTAAAATGTTGCACATATGTGCTGTAGAATGGTACCAAATTTGTGCAAATTTCTAAATATTTCCTAACAAATTTCATGACAATATTTTCTATTACAATAATTTTTATTTAGCATTTGCACTAAAATCTTATTAATATAAATGTAAAAATGTATGCAAAAATTTAGCAAAATTCTTAAAATGTTCATAAAGAACAATTTAATAATATGTATGAACCAAATTTTATTTCTTATGAAAAGAGTTTGGGAAAAAATTGTAATGTTCGATTCATAATTATTCATTATTATTTGTTTATTTGTTTTAACTACAAAGAAAAAAGAAAAAATCTATTAACATATAAAATTTTAAAATAAACGCATTATCTATCAGAAGTTGTGTATGAATACAATAAATGGTATTTATATGTATATTGTAAACTATGTATGTATTTATGTTTTAAAAATTAATACTTCTACAATGGAACAAATTGGTTGGGGAGACCGAATTTTATATTGTATTTTTCAGTTGCCACCACTGATAATTTTAATTCTTCCAATTGAATTTTAAATACTATTGAATACTTTTTATTGGAAGTAAATGAATTATTCGATCTATGCAAACAAATTTTTCGCTTGAACGTGGCACCGACGAAATTCGTTTGGCTAAAAATTCGGTTGCCACAATGAATCCGTTTTCTCTGTGAGCTTTTTTAAATTTCGAAAATTTTAAAATAATTTCCAAATATAAATCGAATATGAAAAAAATTTATTGGAAATTGTAAAATAATTGTAATTTAAATTATTTATAAAGATTTTTTAACATTGTTGAAGATTTTAAATTAATTTCAAATTGTTCATACCTGACAAAATTTATTAAAAATCATAATAATTTTTAACAATTTTAAATATTTTAATTTAATTTCAAAAATTCACAATTATTACAAAATTTATTAGAAAATTTACAAATTAATTATTTTCAAGTACAAGTTAAATTAAACTTAAACAACTTCGATATTTTTTTAAAAATTAAAAAAAAATATTTCGAAAATATTTGAAAGTGAAAAAAATTTTAAAAATAGTAAAATTTTATAAAATATTTTTATTTCTAATCCTCGAAAAATATAATGTTTTTTTGTTCGTTACAAACAAAAAAAATTTTGTATTTATGTATACCAATCGAAAACGTAAAGATCTTTGTTAAAAATTAGTTCACGTATCTGCGAGCAGGCGCGTTCCAACTCAAGCTTTTGGGAGGAGGAAAATAGAATGAATTTCGCAACTATTTCCTCAAAATTTTTGTTTTAATATATATTTTTCATTAAGCACTTTCACTTTGGGGAGAGAAATTTCCTTTTTTCCCTCCCCGTGAATTCGCGCCTGTCTGTGAGTCTACTGTATTTTTTCAATGAACTTTATTCTGTCATGATTTTATTAATTTTTCCCCATTTCGAAATTGTAGGTTGTCACAAAATTTTTCGGACATA
The DNA here is from genome assembly GCA_001735545.1 of Phormia regina. Classification (NCBI taxonomy): domain Eukaryota; kingdom Metazoa; phylum Arthropoda; class Insecta; order Diptera; family Calliphoridae; genus Phormia; species Phormia regina. Next base: position 5,969 of record MINK01174634.1, read on the forward strand.
CAAAATAGTACAGAAATTGTAAAATTTATTATTAAATATTAAAAATAAATAAAATTTAATGATTTTCTAAAAGTTTTTAATAATTCGAAAAATTAGAAATTATTTTCAAAAAATTTCGAACATGAAAAAAATGTATCGAAAATTATGAAATTAGTTTTCTTTTATATTTTAATAAATAAATAAATAATTTCGGACATATATTTTTAATTTTTTTTAAATTGGAAATTATTTCGAAATTTTTCGAACAAAATTTATACAAATTATTATTGTTAATTTTTTTTAATAAAATTTCAAACAAAATGACATTATTACAATATTTTATAATAAAAACTAGTTCACGTATCTGCGAGTCTACTGTATTTTTTAATAAACTTTATTCTGTCATGATTTTATTAATTTTTCTCCATATCGAATTAGCAAGTTACCGCACACACAATGTTTCGAACATAACAAATTGTTATTGTTACAAAATTTTTCGAACATACAAAATAGTACAGAAATTGCAAATTTATATTTAAATATTAAAAATAAATAAAATATAAATGGTTTTCTAAAGGTTTTTAATAATTCGAAAAATTAGAAATTATTTTCGAAAATTTTCGAACATGAAAAAAATGTATCGAAAATTATGAAATATCATATTTTTAATATTTAAATACATAAATTAATAAATAAATAATTATTTTTTGAAATTTTGTTTAAATTTTTTAAAATTAGAAATTATTCGAATTTTTTCGAACAAAATTTATACAATTTTTTAATAAAATTTCTTTTATTCTTGTTTTTTTTTTTTTTTTTTGATTTCTAACAATTTTAAAAATTCACAATTAATTTCGAAAAATTTCGAACATGTTAAAATTTATCAAAAATTATATAATTTAGTTTTTTAACAATTAAATAAAAATTTCAAACATTTTTTTTTTTTTTTATTTAATTTTTTATTATTTTCTAAAATTCCAATTTAATTTCGAAAAATTTTAAACATATGTACATTTAAATTGTTTATAGTATTTAGATCTAAGGAAAAATTATTTGCTGATTCAAACTAAATTTCTTATTGATACTAAACAAATTTCTATAAAATAGAAAAATTTGCCAAAAAAATATTCTCCTAGGAAATTTTAAATGATTTATGACTGGTCATTCAATTACATGACATACTTAAATACAATTACGAAAACAAACATCTACTAATACTACTACTGCTACTACTAATACTGCTGCCCTATAAAAATATGAACCAAATAAAATTAAAAAGCCAACATCAAAAGATAAACTTCCTATATTATTTTTTTCTCTAGAGAAAAACACATTTTTCAAATTTAAAATCCACTATAAACATTAAAAAAAGCAACTAATAAAAAAGCAGCAACAACCATAAAATTGGCTCCACTTTTTATAAATTGAAAAAATAAAATAAAATAAAATAATAAAAAAAATTATAGTAATTTTTTTGGCTGCAATTTTACCTGAATTTCTGTGAACATTGCAAAGTCTTTGTAAAATAAATACGTTTTTTTTTCAACACTTGTCGTCCAAAAGTAAAAAAAAATTGTACATATTTTTCTGGATTTAACCAAATTTTTGTTTGAAGGAAAAAGAAATGAAAATCATGAAAAAAAGAAATAGTGAGACGTGTGCATGTGATGTCAAGCAGAAAACTGCATGTGCATTTTTCATTTTAATATTTTATTTTTATTTTTTATTTTTTGTGTTTTGTACATTTAACAAAATTATTTTATGAAATATTCAAAACACTATACATGATGTTTCTACCCTCAACCAACACTACCACCACCACCACCAATGCCTTTTGCATGCGTAAAAAGCTGCCAGCAGCCACAATTAAGAAAAATGAAATAAATTGAATAAATTTATTTTTTTACTTTCAGATTCATTTTTCGTTTTTTTTTTACTGCACTTTAAATTTAGTTTCACCTAAAAAGAAAAATTACATTGAATTTTTAATTTTTAAATTGGTCTCGTTGCCACAAAAACTATAAATTTTCTTTTTTTTTCATAAAAAATTTTATGGGGGAAAATATTATTAAAGAATGTTGTATAATTAAGGCAGTGAAAGGAATGGGGAATATTATTTTAAATTATTATATTTCGGTTTATATATTGAGAAAGCTATAAAAATAAATAAATTCGTTTAATTTTAAAATTTAAAAGTTAAGGATTTTTAAAGTTTTAAAAAAGGTGATTTTTTACTTGCAAAAAAATACCTGTAATAATGCAGTTTATGATAATACCATAATCAACAAATAGATATGATAATGTAGTATGTGATAATAAATCAAATATAAAGTAAGGGAAGTCAATTTCATTGCACAACTGTGCTGGCTGAGTTCACACGTATTCTTACCCTCTTGCATTTGATCGTTGCTGAGAATGTAAAGAGTACAAATGCACCGTAAAAAATTATGAAAATTAATTCTTTGGTAATCGATTTCTTTAACATTAATGTTAAAAAACAAGTAAATTGAAGTGTATAAAAAATAAGTTTAATTGATGCATATTACATACATATTATATTTATTAAACTCATCTTCTTTTTAAGTGCATTTTTTCACTCTCACAAATACAATTACATTTTTATTGATTGCAATTTCTAATATAAATTAAAAAAGAAAAGTGATTTTTTAATTGCAAAACATATGTTTGATAGAGCAGTTTATGATAATACAGTACTAAACAAAAAGTTGTGATAGTGCAGTGTGTGATAATACTGTACACAACAAATCGTGAATATATAAAAAATTATTATATTTAGAAGAAAAAAAGTATGTAAAATTATAGACTACTTCTCTTTAGGATACATTTTTTCAATCAGTTAGGATTTTTATTCGAAAAAACTGTATGATAATACAGTATAAGATAATAGCGTACCTAAGAAAATTATGACAAAATATTAAAATTTACAAAATCTTTTATAAGCGATTAATCCCCTATGTTTATGAAAATCCCTACAGACATTAGTAATTGAAAGTATTTCTTAAATTATAAAATTTTGGACTCGTGTCTTTTTTCGGTCAAAAAATATAAAAAAAAAAAAAAAAAAATCGCGAAATTTTATTTTAATTCTAATAAATTCTAAATATAACTTTAATTTCATATTAAAGATAAATTATATTGCTTGTATAATGATATTTATAATGTTCTTTTACATCAAAATGTTAAAGGTCAAACTGAGTTTTTATATTAAAGATAAATTATATTACCTTTATAATGATCAGGGAAACAACAATATGCTCTTAAAAAATGTGCTTTATGTGTTTATTAAATATGCAGTAAAAAACGAAAGATATGCTCTAAAAACGTGAAAATATGCACTTAAAAAATCAATGATTTTTTATAACATATTAATAAAAATTATCATATTGATAATAGTTATCATATTGATCGATATATCAAGTAATATTATCGTAAAAAAAATATAGTAAAAAAATTGTTTTTACAATATAATTTTAAATTTTGCTATAAGACAAGCTTCTCAATACTAAAATAGTTTACATAACAGTTAATTTTAGAATTTATTACTTGTTATTTTCTCATTTTTTAAAAAATTAAATTTTAAAAACTTTTCATGAGGTAGCAAATTATTCTTAAAATATTAAAACATGCTCTAAAAGCTTTAAATATGACATAAAATTATAAAAATTATACCATAAATATGCAAAAATATGCACTAATTAATCTATGCCAAAATGATTTATTTGTTATGAAATGGATAAAGATTTTATCAATGACTTCATTCAACGTCCAGGAAAAAACATGCAATTGTATATTCTTTATATCAAAAGTTCAAAGGTCAAACTTATAAAATATTATATAAAATTTAATTAATAAAAATTTAAAAATTTTAATTATGAACCGAGGTCTTTTTATACCCTTCACCATAGGTGTAAAATGTATATTTAAGTTTGTCATTCCCTTTGTAGTTTCTACAACTTTGATATTTTCTGGATCCATGTAAAAAATTATAATGATAAGACCATGTCTATCTATGTCCGTGTCTCGATTGAAATGACGTTTATGAAGCCCAATGATATACGATTTAGTATAATATATATATATATCAAACGATTTTAAATCATTTCAAGAATTTTCTTTTGAAATTCAGCAAGTACGGTTTATAAATGGCGGAGATATGTTTAAAACCAAGTTTTAAAATCCCGTTTACGAGTTTCTGAAGCCTCTGTTTGTGCTTAGGACATTGTGTTTAAAAAGATATTTTGAAGTTTTTATTTTCTGTTCTGAAAAACCTAACCAAATCGTTTCAATAAAAATTTACATTTTTGTTTTTTAAGTCCTTGTTAATGTTAAAGACTTTGGTTTTTTGAATCAACAAAATTGAACCAAAAAGTAAAAAAATAATTAATACAAATACACAAACATGTACACTAAGTATTGTAATATTTGTAAAATATAAAAGCATACTTTAAGGCGAAAATTTTATTTGTCGGTAAGATGATGAAGAGCTTCTAAATATTGTTTTTTTCCTGAAAAATTTTATGTTAAAAATCTTTTGCCACAAAATAAATGGTAATAAGTCTGCATCTCTGAAACTCCTGAATTGATTTAGATGAAACTTGAAACATCAATAGAGGAGGTGTTAAGCTTTCAGGTTATTTTAGGCTGGAGTATGTTGAACGAATGATGCTACAATGGAGCAAAAATGACTACCCTCGAGGTGGAAAACATATGGGTATTATAACTTCAATAAATATGAATTGACCAAAGATGATTGACAGTAAAAAACTCAATTATTAAGCTCTAAACTGCACAGAAGTAATTATTACCTCCTTTTCACAATTAACTCATTTATTAAAATTTTTATTAAAATTTAATAAATATATTCAAGTAAAAATAAAAAATAATTTATTTCTATACACATTTTTAATTCATTCAATCATTTACTTGATTGATTTAATTAATTGGACATATTTTTTTAGTTTTTTTATTTTTTACAGTTTTTAGTCATTAATACATTCATTTTGGTGCAATGTGCAATTTTGAACAAATTTTTAATTAAATGAATTTTTTTTTTATTTCTCATATTGGAGATCAGACGCGGATGCAGCTCAAGCTTTTGGGGGAGGAAAATAGAATGAGATGTGAAATTTTAAACAAATTTTTAATTTAATTTTTTTGGGGGAGGAAAATAAAATGATTTTCACAACTATTTCCCTAAATTTTAAGATTTACAGGTCTATTCTCGACCGAGACAAACAAATTTAAGGTGATAGTAAAACAAATTGTAACAAAAATGACAATTTTATTTATTTTATTTTTTATTTTATCTATTCTAACATTAAAAAAAAATATTTTTGCTATAAATTTTTGCTGATAATTGTCACATTTATAAAAGCACACGATAACAACTAATGACTGACAATTGTCATGAATTCGTGATTATCACTGTTAGTACAAATTTTTCATTAAAAGTTTACAATTTGGGGAGGGAAATTTCCCTTTTTCCTACGACGTGGATCCGCGCCTGTTGGAGATTATCCCTCTTATCTTCTAAATCCTTTCACCACACTTGAAAAAATTTCCATACAAATTTCCATGAAAAACAAAAACGATTTACATGAAAAACTTTTCAATGTGAGGGAAAATGTTTTACAAAATAAGGCCCTATATTTTATAAAAATTATAAAATTTTCAAAATCTGTAAATGAATAAAAACAAAATTTATCTATTGATTTAAATGAAATGTGTCTTGATTTATTTGCATTAAATTTATCTTTTTATCCTAAAACAATTAAAATTTTAATTTTTGATATTTTCGAATTTTTATGGTTTTTTTATTTTTTTTTAAATTTTAAAAAATCCATTATTTTTAGAAAATAATCTTAATATATACAAAACTATTAACCGTATTAAAAAGTAAAGTTGTACATTACTTAATTAAAATTAAAAATTAAAAAAAAAAATTAATTACAATTTTTTAATATTTTTTGCAATAAAATCAGTCAAGTAATTTTCGTGTTAAGCTTCAATATACAGAGCAAGCTATATAACTTTAAGCAAGAATTAGAGTCCATTCAAAAAAAAAAGGGGATTAGATATTGAAACCTAGTATCTGAATGCAGAAAATTTCTTCATTTTGTAAGATTTATTATCTTAAATACAAATTCTAATTTGAATGTTTTATTAAAACTTTAATAATTACCTCTAGAAAATAAGGAAATATATAATATTATTTTTAAATTTTCGAATAAGTTCCTTAAATTATTTAAAATTATTAAAAATTTCTAAAAATCTTTTGAAATTACCCTATATTTCGTTAAAATTAAAAAATTGTGCTACAGTACGTATGATTAATATTAATTCACAGATAATATTAGAAAATTGTTCATAATATTATTTTATACTTTTTATACATTTAATTTCTGTAAATATTATTATTAATTAATCTATAAACTTACCTTTTTCCTAGAACTAAAGGATCGAAAAAAGTTTAATCAAATAAAAACATCATATGTTTAACAAACCTGTAAAGAAAAATTAAAAATAATAAATTAATTTTAAAAATTAATTTAAAACTTTAAACTTGAGTAAAATTCTTTTAAATAAAATTTAAAAATTTAAAATATAACTTTTTAGTTTATGTCTCCATAAAGCTTTAAATGTCACTTTCTACAAAAATACACTGCTTAAACTTTTCGTCATGGGTTTTATTTTATTTTTTTAAGTTTCTTTCCTTTTAGCATCGTAACACTTAGTCGCTCAGTTACTCATACACGTCATTTAACAATTTACAAAAAGAAATTTAAAATAGTAGCTATGTATGTCTTTTAGTTTCTTTTGTAAAACTCTTTTTCTATGTCTGGGGAATTTTTTTTTTTTTCATATTCTTAGAAAGAAGATTTTATAAAAGTTCTTAGTTGTACTTTAAGTAGAAAGTCTTCAGTATTTTAGATAGAAAAAAATGAACTTAAAATAACAATTTAAATAAAACAAATGTATAGGGCTTTTGTTAACAAAAATAATAATAAAATAAAAGAAATTTTTATTATGGATTTCTTGTATGAAAAGTTTGAATGAAATTAAAAATGAAATTTTAAATGCAACAGCAAAACAAAAATTTCTTTCATAACTTTGAAACTATTGATCGCATCAAAAACAATTTTATATATCATTTAAAGATATTGTAAGCTAAAATTTTTGTAAATTTATTTCAACAAAATCGGTCAAGTTGTTTTTGAGTTATGGCAACATAAGTGGAGAAATTTTTCAAAAATACTTAAATTTTGTGAAAATGAGCGAATTCACTTAATTGTGAATAAATTCGAAAATAATCAATTGATTTTTATGATCGATATCTCATTTTGTTGCTATTAGATGAGGCTTTACGATAAAGCCATAAATCTGAACAGTTTTTGCCGTCTTCGATTTTTTATGATTTTTTTAAAACCAAAAAACCAGCTATTTTCATGTAAAAAATATATTTTTGGTTTAAAATTTTTTATTATAACTCCGAAACTACTGAACCAATTGAAACGCATTTTATGAAGGGATTAAAGGTTATGTATATAAAAATTTTACTAAATTTATTTCAATAATATAGGACAAACACTTTTTGAGTTATCATTAATTAGGTGGAAAAAAATTTATAATTTTAGAAAAAAATAAAAATAAAAAAAATAAAAAAAACTTTTTCTTAGAATTTTAAATTAAATTTGGACCATATTTGCACTACTGGAACCATAATACATCAAACTTGGAAAATGTTTTTTCAAGCCTTTAACATTTTATCCATTTTGTTGCCTTGTGTATCTGCAGAGCATACGAATCTGGTATACTCTGCACCATCTTACCAACAAATAAAATTTTCGCCTTAAAGTATGCTTTAATATTTTTGCATTTATTAATCCACATTACAATGCTTAATATACATGTTTGTGTGTGTATTTATATTATTTAATTTAGTTTTTAAATTTGGACCCATAACTCGGTAGTTTATGAACGAATTTGTTTGTTGCAAAAAACCGAAATTTTATAAAAATATTGATGACCGATCTATATAAAAATATTTAAAGATCTTTAATAATAACAAGGCTTTAGAAAATCTAAATTGCGTTTTAGCCGATTGTTTAGAACTTTTTTGTATTGAAAATTTCCTACTGGTAATTAATTGTTTATCACAACGCATTTTTTCTGCTACCAACAAAATTACATATTAATAAACATTGTACGTAATATTGTAATGTTCATAATGTGGTTGTTGTAACCACTGATCTTTAAAAATAACAAATATTTAGTAGTATTATATGTAGTTATGGCAAACAGTTATTTTTTCTTTTTTCTTTTCGTTTTTAAGTTTTACTTTTTAGAAATATAAAATCACTTGGCTTTACAACATAAAAGTGTTAACTTGAATTACAGTCCAACATTTGTGAATATTATTAAATAAAGTAAATTTTATGTGAAATAATCAATAAAATACTAGTTTTTTATTGCATAATAATATTTGCATTCCTCGTCAATACCATCGTTGGTTTTTTAATTGTGTCGGAGGCAGGAAAGAATTCCAGTGTTCTTAACCCACCAACCTTACGAAATTTTGCGCTTATTATTGCTTTGTGGACTGGAAAAAGCTCCAGTCTTCTCCACCGATATCTCAGTTATTATACAACCGAGTAATTTAATTTTTTATTTTATGTTTTTTTTTTTTTTCAGCATAGAAATTGAGGAAAAAAATTGCAAAATATTTTTGCAAAAAAAAAAAA
>MINK01174636.1:0-11623 GCA_001735545.1 Phormia regina
AAAAAAAAAAAAAAAAAAAAAAAATTTGGGCCAAATTTCATTCATTTATATTAAAAATTATAAAAGATCTGTAGTTTGATTACATGGAAGGACAGAGGATAAACGAACGGACGGAAGGACAGACATCGTCAAATGACCTCAGAAAGATATTCGGAATCAATGGCTATACATTATTTTTTCAGTGTTGCAAACATCAGCACAAAATCTTAAAAAATATTGGTTTTTATTCCAATTTTAATAACAACGGGCATTCAACTTTTTTAATATCTGCTAAAGAAAAAATTGATTTGATTTAAATATTTATCCAATTTATTACATATTTTTATTTATTTCACTAAATTAATAATTCATCCAATTAAAAAAATCAAGAATATTTAATAATTAAATGAAAAAAATGCTACTATTTTATTTGTTCGATTAATGTCAGCATTTTAACTTTGAAATGATTGTTTTTTAATAAATAATAAATACTCATTAATTTTCCATTTTAAAAATGTTTTTTTGATCTTGAATTATTTTATGCACACAATAACACAATTTCTATCCTTGAAACTTAAATAGTGGAAAAATAATAATTCGTTCACATTTTCATTGAAATTATTTTTAATTAAGCCACTTGAGTCTTTATATAAAAACATAATAAAATATGGTTGTATAACAAAAATTGTAACAAAAATTCCACAACAGCTAAATGAAAAGTAGCAAAAAAACAAACAAAATATCCATATAAAATATACATATTGTATATTATTTGTAAATATAGGTATATAGTATATAAGAAACATTATTCTAAATATTATATGTTTATATGTAAATGTAAATATATTTCTCATTTCCTGCTGGTTTTTAAACATATATTTTTTTTTTTTTTTAAACATTGCAGTAGTTGTCGCAATCATTGTAGTCATTTTGAGATTTAAATATTGCGACTATTCTATTTTTTATTTTTTTATTTTTTACCAGCCTCTCTTTGGAGGCATGAGTAGAGGCGTTAGATATACCAGTAATATTGGTAACAACAACAGCTACAAATATGTATATATAAAATATATATATGTATTTAAAAGGAAATATAAGCCATGAATATATGAATGCAATAGATTAGATGAAATATTTTTCTATAGCAATAAAACGCAACTACGGGAGAGAAAATAAAAAAAAAATAGAAAACAAGAACAACAACGACAACTAAAATTACAATAAGAAGAAAATAAACTGGAAATAGAATGAAAATGGAAATTGAAATAAATGGCAGTGCAATAAAAAAGGATTTGTCCTTGTTATGTTGCATTAGACATGCATACTTAGCTATCTATATATATGTGTATATATGTATGTATATATAGATATGTATGCATTTGTATGTTTGTATGAGATTGTACAAGTATGATAAAGTAAGTGTATATATATGTATTTACTACTTACATGATCAAGAACTTTAACTATTTGACACATATAGCACAATATGTGGAGGAAAATGATAATAAAAATAGATTTTTATTTAAATATTGATTTTTATTGTGGAACTTTTATAACACAGTTATGAAATTTTATTAACTAAAGAAAATATAAGAGAAAAACTTGAAAATTTTTTAAAATTGACATTTGGTCAACAAATTTCATTGTAAATTTTTATAAAGTTTTAAGCATAAATATTTAGCATACAAATTTAAAGTTAATGGAACAAAATTATATAGTATAAAAATAATTTATCGTTTGGTAATTTCGCCTGATAAGTTTTGTATGAAAAATTTTGTTTATAAATTTAGAATCCGTTCATGCAAATCTCATTATAGAAACTTAACCAATAAGTGAATTATTATTATTATTATTATTCTAATTATTTATGTTCTAGTTCTAAACATAAAAAATAGATTACCCCCTGTTGGTTTTTAAGGAAATATCTTATATTTTCTAAAATTGTTCTAACTAAAGATTTGATTGTGTTTCGGTTACTTTTTCGCTCGAATAGGTCAAACTACTTTTAAACTCAATTCCATTTTATGTTGTACTTTTAAAGTCCTTTAATTTGTTTTTTACTAGAACACGGAATAATGAACAATATGATGAATTAACATTTTTCGATAGAAACACTTACAATTTCCTTGCTATCGCTCAATTTTATGTTAAAAAGGCAAACAATACAACCAATAAACCGAAAATGTTATTGAAAGAAAGCTATTGAAGTGAGTGAAAACGAAATAAAGAAATAATTTCAGGGAAATCATGGACTATATAAAAACTGTCGAAGATTTTTGAAACGAACTTAAAATTTAACTTTAAAAGATGTTTGAAGTCAAATACTGTATTACTGCACAAAACACAAAAAACGAAACCGTAAGCCAAGACGTAACCTTCCTATAGGACCTCACCAATAACCCAACCAGAACTAATGATCTTTGTGTGGAGACATTAGCCTTTGGGACTGTTGGTTCCAGTGCCATCAACTATTAAGTCCTATGTAAAATCTTAAGCTTGTGCTCGCCAGAACCCAAGAAACTCAATGTGCGAACTCTAAAATAAAAACAAGTCATATAAAAAGAAAGAGAGATATGAGCTACTCTAATTTAAGATCCTATGTAAAACCTCTAGCTTGCACTCACCTGCTTTTAAAACCCAATAGAGTTTAACTCAACACGAATTCTAAAACAAAAGCAAGTCAAAGTTAAAGAGTGTAAAGTATTGACAGGTACAAAGAGAGGATATACAAATAGATTGGTTAAACTGTAGAAACAGATTTTTTTATATATTTTCTTAAGATCATTTTGTTACGATTTATCTATTTATTTCGAAGTTTTAAGTTTTTCTGTTGACATTCTTGTTGTGCATGTGAAAATAGCAGAGAATACTCTCTGCCCCTGAGTGTTATGGGTGCCTACCAATGGAGTAAAGAGACTGGAGTTACTGTCTGTTTACACCATTGGTAATTTTTCGCCAGAGTTATAAGTCCAACAGATGGATGGATTTTTTGTGCGCATTTCTTAAATACCATACCACGGTGGCTTCGAAACGCTTTTTTGGATATAATTCATTAATTAAAGAACCCTTAAAGGTATCTCAATAAAATTTCACATGTTCAGAGCTGAGGATCTTCTGAGGAGTTTTGGAGAAGAACAGGTCTCTAGGGGTCAGGAGGAAATGGGTGGCCTCCAAAGTTGCCCATCTTGGTTATATTATTTTTTCAAAATCGCCAAAAATTCATTTATCATATGACAGAAAAGAAATGTTACATATAGCTAGTCCTTATAAATTTCTATATAAAATGCATCATCTACAGGTTATCTCTTTTAGTTTAAGAGATATTAGAGTCGAAATAAATGTTTACCTCATTTTTAACCTTTTTTGGTTTTTTAACTTGGGGGGCTTAATATTGCCCCTAGAATGTTTCTAAAATACTTTTCACTTACTTAGAAAATTCCAAATAATATTGTTGTAAGAATCATATAAATTTGTTTAGCTCTATATAAGGTATACAACCAAAATGTAATCTGCGACGGAGGTCCCTAATAACGACAAGGTAACCATTTTAATGAATAATGCCAATTTGTTAAGCAAGCTTTCCCCGAACTTTAATTTTGGGTCTTTCGGAATAGAAAAATGGAAATCTATTTATCTTCTTCTTTTAAAAACAAATTTTTTTATGTTGTACTAAAATTTAACAATGATAGTTTGATTAAAGTAGATTTTATTTAAGTTCATTTTTTTTTTTTTTTTTTTTTTTTTGAAAAAATTCCGAATTTTTTTGCATTTTGATAAATTTAATAAAGAAAATTTTAGTTTCAATATTTTATTATTTATATATAATTATTTTTCAATTAATAACCTTTCCAATGACATCAAATACTTGTATTAATACTTTACACAATCGTTTAAATACTACCTGAAACTTGACCCCCCTTCAGCGAAATGTGCACATTTTCCTTAATTTTTATAGTGAATGTGTGCTACAGCATTATATATACATAAGGGAACAGCAACAGTCTCAATGTGTTTTTTAAGATTAGGGCCTCCGAGGTTGCCTATTTCGGAGGCCCTACCCCTGGTCATTTTCACGCTTTTAAACTTAAATATTTGCACATTATTTTAAAGTAATTTTTAGATTAAATTTATTTTACTTACAACTTCAGATTGCGCCACGTTAAACATAATTATTTTAAGCATAGCTATGTGTAAAATATTATATACCTACATACATACCAATATACATATGTATGCATGTATTTTTTCGTTATTCTTTGTATTCCTAGTAATTGTTAAATATATGAAATATACATGGTTGTTCAATCTTTTCATGCATTCAATGTCAATAATGCACAAACACACATATAAACATATGAATGGAAATGATGTTCATGCCTGCATTAAACATGCATTCATTACTAGGCAACAACAACAAAAACAAAAAAATTCTTTACACATCATATACCAGGTTCAACCGTTACAATTTTAAGGACATTTAATGATGAGTGTCAATTTATAAAAATGAATGTTTATGTTTTATTGATTTTAAGCTCATTTTATCATGTCTTTTATTCAGTGTCTCAGCTCTTTTACTCTTTATATATCCTTCAACTATGTACTATGTCTGCATAAAATAAATCTCTTAAATGTGTGTTAAGGACTTGCAAACAAACAACAGCAGCAATGACAAAAACAAGAACATTTTTTTTTTTTTTTTAATTTCGATATTAATGACACTACGGTACAAAATGTAAAGGTAAAGAAAATCATAATATAAACAACATCATCATCATCATCGTCATTATCATTCTCATTATACTCGTCATCTTCATAGTCCTCATATAAATTTTTAAATAAATTATAATAATACTGGTGATGCTGTTTAAGCAATATGACTATGAAAATGAAATATTTAAATAATAAAAAAAAACAAAAAAGCGGAAGGCTAGAACATTAAGTACAATACACTCTTAACATTTTAATGTTTATGTGGTAGAAATTAACGGAAAAAGTCTATAAATATTAAAAGGAACAACACAAAAAATTAACTCAATGCCACTTTTTTTATTTTCCTTTTTTGTCCACATCATTCACATCTACATAATCATCATAATCATCATTTTTATTATTTTAATCATCATAATCAGCAGTAGCAGCTACATCAGCAGCATTATTCTTAACTCAACAACAAGGATTTTTTCCAACAATAATAAGAACAAATATTTGTTGTGTTAAGAGTTCTTGTGTGTTTTTCTGCTGAAAAAAAAATCTACTTTACCGGGGCTTTTATTTTAATTTTAGAATTAAAATTAAAGAGTCATCATATTTATATAAAGAGAAAGGCAAACATAGAACAACAACAACAACAAACAAGCTTTTGGAAATCTTAATAAAAATACAAACATAATTAAAATGCTAAATAATAGTGAGTGATATTTTGTTTGCATACACATACATTAAGGGTAATCAAAAATATACAAAATATATTTAAATATAAACTAAATTTAAATTAACATTTTTATATATAAACTTCTAATAAAAAAATACCTTAATATAAGCTTTATTATAACAGCTTTAAAATCTTAAACTCAATCTTTTATGACATAAAACAAATATTTAAATTTTATTATTATTTAAAGTTTTATAGTAGGCATATAAGCATTTATTTAAATCTCCTTAAAATATGTTATATATTTTATACATACAAATGAATATATAACTAAAACATTATAAAAAAAATATTAAAAATTAAAATGCAAATAAAAAAAATGGAAAAAATGTGTTAAATATAAAATGAACATTCTAAAACTATGCCATAAATAAATATAAAATCAGGCACACAAACACATGTATGTTATATCCTCACATTTAAAAACAACAAAAACCATTTACAAATTTTTATATAAAAACGGAATAAAGCCATTTTAACTAAGAATCAAATTCTTTACTTTTTCTACTAATACTAATACCACAACTACTACTACTACAACTACTATTATATATATAACCACTTGTATAACATTTGTGAAATGTAGACAAAACGTCTGCTTAAGTTTTCTACATGCTATAGAGAAAATTTTGGGCATAAATCCAAATGTAAACAGAAAACACGAATATTAAATTGCAACAATATAAAATAAACACTTAGACAAACAAGCACATACACACACATATAAAAATACATATACACATATACACACATACATAAAAATCTTAAAAATACCATCCAAATATACTGCATACATGCATGCTTGCTAAGAATAAAAATAATATTTTTAAGTAAATCCAAGCAAAAAAAAATAAATAACAAAAGAATTTTTATTACTAACACATTAAGACGAATAAATAATACACTAAATAAAATAAACTATATGTTTATTTTGTAGATAAATTTTATTAAATAATTTTAAACTCTTATCTTAAGCTCAATATCTTTACCAGCATATGCCTGAAAATATGCTACATTTAAAGATCTTGATTAAACACTCCATGTGTGATGTAATGAATAATTAATTAATAAATATTTGTATTTGATAATCCAAAATGATTTGTTTAAATAATTATTATCATAACAAAATTTTCATATCTAAAGAAATTTTAATTTTAATTATCCTCTCAGGTATGCAATATTTTATTTAGTATTATATACTGCTTTAAAATTTTTGTGTTTAAATTATATAAAATTGAAGTTAGAAATTAATATTATTCGTAAAAAATAACTTTAAAAAGTATACAAAAATCAAAATAAAAAGTTTTTTATTTTTAATAAATTTCTCATTTAGTCAAATTTTTGAATAAGGATTCCCTTGTTCAAATTTTTGTTCAATTCTTTATTTTAGAAAATCTCGATAAATTTTCTATTTAGTAGAAATTTTTAATTAATTGTTCCTAAGAAAAAATCTACATTACCTCTTTGAAAGTACTTTCATAAATTACTTCTTCAATAGAATTTTTATTAATTTTTTATTCAATAGAATTTTCAATATTTTTATTTTTTTTTCAATAGTATTATTTTTCTTTAGCAAAATTTCGATAAATTTTCTATTGGTAAAAAATTCCGATAAACTTTCTCTTTATTAAAAATTTCAATAAATATTTTCTTTATTTCAATAAATTTCCTCCAGCAAAATTTTTAAAAAAGTTCTCTTCAGTAAAAATTTCTATACGTTTTCTCTTTAGTAAAACTTTACTAAATTTCCTCTTTAGTAAAATTTTCGCTAAATTTTCTCTTTTGCAAAATTTTTGCTAAATTTTCTCTTTTGTAAAATCATCGCTAAATTTTCTCTTTGGTAAAATCTACGATAAATTTTCTCTTTGGTAAAATATACGATAAATTTTCTCTTTGGTAAAATACACGATAAATTTCCTCTTTCGCTAAATTTTTTGCCTAATTTCGTCTTTAGTAAAATTTTCGCTAAATTTTATTTTAGGCAAAATCCTTGCTAAATTTCCTCTTTGATAAAATTTTTATCAAATTTTGATACAAATTTTTGCTAAATATTCTCTTTATTAAAAATGTTCGCTAAATTTCCTCTGATAAAAAAAATAAATTTTTCCTTTAGTAAAATTTTCACTAAATTTTTTTTTCAGTAAAATTTTCACTAAATTTTCTAAAAATTTCCTGTTTAAGAAAATTTTCATAAATTTCCTGTTTAAAAAAATCTCACTAAATTTCCTGTTTAAAAACCTTCACTAAATTTCCTCTTTATATAAATTTTCGCAAAATTTTCTTTTTAGTAAAAATTTTCACTAAATTATCTCTATAGTAAAACTTTCACTAAATTTTCTCTTTAGTAAAATTTTCCCTTTAGTAAAATTTTCCCTTTAGTAAAATTTTCTCTTTAGTAAAATTTTCACTAAATTTTCACTTTAGTAAAATTTTCACTAAATTTTCCCTTTAGTAAGATTTTCACTAAATTTTCCCTTTAGTAAGATTTTCACTAAATTTTCACTTTAGTAAAATTTTAACTAAATTTTCACTTTAGTATAACTAAACTAAATTTTCTCAATAGTAAAATTTTTAAACTAAATTTTCTCTATAGTAAAATTTTCTCAAAATTTCCTGTTTAAAAAATTTTTCTCAAAATTTCCGATTTAAAAAAAATGTTCACTAAATTTTCTCTTTATAGAAATTTTCGCAAAATTTTCTTTATAGTCAAATTTCCACTCAATTTTCTTTTTAGTAAAATTTTCAATAAATTTACTTTTGAGTCAAATTTTCACTAAATTTACTTTTTAGTCAAATTTTCTCTAAATTTTCTCTTTAGTAAAATTTTCGCAAAATTTCCTCTTTGAAAAAATGTTTGCTATACTTTCTCTTTAGTAAAATTTTGGCTCTCTCTTTGGTAAAATTTTTGGTAAATTCTTCTTTCAGTAAAATTTTCGCAAAATTTCCCTTTTAGTAAAATGTTCGCTATAGTTTCTCATTAGTAAAATTTTTGCTAAATTTTCTCTTTAGTAACATTTACGATAAATTTTCTTTTTATTAATATTAACGCTAAATTTTCTCTTTATTACAATTTTCTATAAAGTTGCTTTTTAGTAAAAATTTTCGCTATAGCAGAAATATCGATAAATTACCTCTTTAGTAAAATTTTTGCATAATTTGTTCGTAATTATTATTTTCGCTTATATATTATTATCATTATTTCTGCTTTAGTATTACTTTTTCTTATGTTGCTCTTTAGTAAAATTTTCACCAAATTTTCTCTTTAGTAAAATTTTCACCAATTTTTCTCTTTAGTAAAATTTTCACAAAATTTTCTCTTTAGAAAAATTTTCACTAATTTTCAGTAAAATTTTCTTTTCAATAAAATTTTGTTCTGATCTTTTTTTATATATTTCTCTTTAACTTTGATATAAGTTAAATTTCTTTTGAAAAAGGACCATTGATCTTTCACCACATCTTCAACTAACTTTTTAAGTAAACAAATGTAGCTGTTGCACTTACCTCCTCATTTACAATCTGGTATATGACTGTACCAATACTTACATACTTACATATACATAAATATAAAATTAAAAAAAAAAAAAAAACAATACCCAGTAAACAAACAAATGCGTACAATAAACTTTTTCTCAAAATAAATATAAAACAAGCTGCATTAAGAAAAATAAAAAAACAACCAACAACAAAAAAAAATGAAAAAAAAAAATAATTATTTTTTCTACATACAATGAACTGAGGCAAAATTGTACATTAAAGTAAGACAACCACTTTCACATACACATCTAAGTATATATGTATAAGTAAGTGTAAATTAATACAACTAATACACAAAACGAAAAACTTAAAAAATAAACGCACATCTATGTGTAGCATACAAAATACTTAACTATGTGCATATTTATATATTTCTTTTCCTATTTTTGTATTCACACGTACTTTTTTTTTCTTTTTTATTTTAACGTACACAACCAAAAACAAATACACATACATACATGTTTAGAAAACTAAATGCATTTTAAATTAGTTTTATACTCGTAAGTACTACTACAACGATGAGTATATTTGTTTGTATTACTGCATTTGGAAAGAGAGGGAAAGAAGACGAAAAAAGAACAAAAGCAATACAAGTGTTAAGAAAATGCGTTTTAATATTTACTTAAGAAAACAATAAAAAATTCTAAAAAAAATAGAACAATAATAAAAAAAATAAAACTAAAACAACAGCTACAGCTTTTAATATGGCTAATGTTTATTTATTTAGTAAAGAGCAAAAAAAAAAATAGACAAAAACTAAACAAACTGCAATGCTATAATAATAGCAACATTAGTAATAGTACGTTTCTGACATGATTACCAACTACCAAACATTATTAGAGTGCAGATCATCCACAAAGCTATGAGACAACATAGTCGGGGTTCTCCACACAGTGCTTCTGCCACAATTGACTTATAGGCCATGAGAGGGAAAGAGAACAAAATGTTGTAATCCTCTCTCTCTCTTCAAAACGCAGAAATGCGGCAAGTAAGATTGCGCGGGAACCCCGACATAATACGATAGGTGAACATGAAGGGATTCCTGGAGTTGTAAGATATAGAGGTCCGAAATGAAAATTGTAGAAAAAAAAAATACCTCGCAAACCGAGATAAAGAAGGTGAATACTGAAGAAAAAATTAACAAAAAAATTAGCTCAAGTTCCTAACAGCGAATTGAATGTCACGGGTCTGAGCATTTCGTCAAAAATAAATATAGTATAAAATAATAAATATATATATAATAATAAGTAATAATAATATAAGTATATATTATATAATATATATATATATATAAATAATTAAAATAAATAAATAAGATATATACTAAAAAAATAGATATAACTATAATATAATATAAAATATATATAAAATAAAATTATATTGGATATATTGAGTTTAGTCTTGAAAAAAATTGTGGTAAGAACTGTATTTCATATTAAAAAAATAAAATATCATTAAAATAAAAGTCTTCTAATTTAATTCTTAACTATTTTTTTTTCTACAACCAGCATAAAATTATAAATTTTTGGATTTTTTATTATAAAATTAAAACTTTTTTTGACAAAAATGTATGGAACCCATGATTTTAAAATCGCTGATAAGTAACTGAAGACCAATTTTTTATTATTTGTAATATTTTCCTCATATTCACCTTATTTTTACGCATCGTATTCTATTTTCCTCACTTCTAGAGAATCCACAAATTTAGTACGTATGAGCAATATTATTAAACTAAAATTAATTATTAATCATACTTAAGTTACTTTATCCCATTTACACCACTACCCGATCCCATTAAGATAAATTTATGAAATTTGGTGTGCAGTCTATTTTAGTAATTTTGATCATAAAGCTGCATCAGAAATATCGGGTGTTGCAAAAACGCATCAATGGTCAATTAGGGGTATATTATTTGGCTCATATAAGAAGAACACGTTTAAACGAATTTCATTGAAAAATTAGGTTTATTTGTCAAATTTATTTTTATGATTATTTTACATTAATATATTAAATATAGCTAGTTTGAAGCAGGAAAATAGGAGTTAGTGCATTCCAAATAGAATTTGAAACAATTAAATAATGATGTAAAAGAATGAAATAATTTGAGGCTATAGAATTTCCTTTAGTGTATAAAAAATGATTATTCTTTGTGACATATTTTATACGTTGAATCATTTAAAATATCAATGCACATAGTATTTGATTACATGTTTTAGTAGCATCTCGATTAGAATATAAATATGGCGATTAGAATATAAATTGGTTCTCCGTACAGATGACCTAATCTAATATCATATTTGCCTTTAATTACCTCACTTTCAGTTTAGCTCATGAAATAACTTTTGGCTCTAAATTATATTTCATATTAACACTGTTATCCTGATCATGATTTAAATATTGTAACATTACGCTGCTTTAATTTATCACCGGAATATCAGTTGCAAGTTATTATTATTATTTTTTTTTTTTCTATCTCAAATATCCTTAGAGATTTTGTTTTTATGTAATTGTTTTCTTTAATTTTAAACCATTTTATAATTTGATATCCCTTTAATTCTACTTCATTAGAAGACCAAAATGAACTGGCATAGTAAGTATATAAAACGGCCTTTTATAGGAAAAATCTCTCGAAAAAAATATGAAATTGTACCTTCTTCACATAAGTTCTTTAATATTTTA
>MINK01174637.1:1435-13089 GCA_001735545.1 Phormia regina
TTTGTAAGTTTTTTAAAGCAAAAGAGACTTAAGTTTTGACAAAAAACGTTTGAAATTAACTATTTCTGTAAATTTTTACTATTCAAGTCGTATTTAAAATATATAAAAGAATTGAAATTTAAAGATTTTAATAATGAATATAATTTTCAACATATTTCTTCTTTTATTGAGAAAATTATTATTTAAAAACGTTTAATTTGGTATCATCATTAATTTGAGATCGTATTATCACATTAAAAAAATATATAGAAAAGAGAATACCATTTCCTTTTAGTCCAAGTTAAAAAGTAAAAATAAAGTATTATTTCCTCCATAAACAATATTGTTGTTATGCACACTATTGCATAGCCACCCAGTGGTAAAAAAGGGGTAAAGATCCCTTCTAGAAGGCCTTTTTTATGTCCAGAAGACCTTCTCAATGCATTCCATATTCTTGAATTGAATGCTGGATGTAGGGTGCAAGTTTAAATCAGTTTAAAATTTCTATATTAAACAATTATGAAGTCTTGTCTTTTGAAATATATAAATAAAACAAAATTTCCTTAAGTGAACTTTAAGAAAAATGCTAAAGTATTGAATTATATTTTGTATTGACTTTAAATATTTATCACGAATCCAAAAGTTCTTTCAATTTATTATTAAGAAATATATAAATCGGGGTTCACACACAGCAATTTTTCTTGTCGGAAATCTGACTTTGTAGACGAGAGAGGTAATGAGAATGTGAAAGTTTAGTAGTCTCTTCTCCACTCTCCCATAAACTTAGAATTGCGGCAAGAAAAATTGCTGTGTGTGAAACCCGACTTATATATTTCTTAATAATGAACTAAAAAATTGCTGTGAGTGAACCACGACTTAACTAAACTAAAAGAACTAGAAAAAATATGTTTAACGCATTTTTAACCTTAGATATGTACAAAAAAATTTTGAGCCAAAAAAAAATCAAGTAATGATATCATTTTTACTGTAAGAGATAACTTAGGTGAGTAAATCTATATTCACATTTATCAAATATTTGACCAAATTTGAGTGACCACTTGTGAGTTATTTGATCTTGAAAATGATTTGTAAGAAAAAACAGTATCAAACATGATTCAGTAAGATTAATGATAAGAAAAAAATATTTTCCCATTAAAAGGGAGACTTTGTGGGTTGAAATAGTGGTTATGTCATTTTGGTCAAATATATGATTAGCCTGAACATAGCTTAAGTAAAACAAATATTAACGCAGTACCAGTATTTGTTACAAATAATTTTTTGGAAAAAGTAATCTAATATTTTTTATTTGAGGTTTTATAAAGTTTGTCAGTTTAGATTTTGAAAATATATAGTTTTAGCCAACAAAAATCTTCCAAATTAAGATTAATTTTTATAAATAAATTAATTGAATTGATTTAAACAAAAGTTTTGACAAATATTTTTTATAGCAATTTAAATATTTTTTAACAGATTTCCTTACATCAGTTGTAATAGCAAGTAGATTTTCAACTATCAGCTAAACAATCATTACTGTAGAAAACAAAAATAAATAAATAAAAACCTTAAAAATAGTCATTGTAAAGAAAAAAATAAAACAACCAATGATTTCCTTATCTGGCCATGAAAAAATTACAACAACGGCAACTAAAACAAGCAACCATATCAAACAGCAATCAAAGTAGAAAACAAACAAAGTAGCCACCAAGTAAAATTAAGGAACAATCAACAACTACAACTAAAACAAAAACAAAAAAACAGGGAACAAAAAAAAGTGTGGCAAAAATCTCCTACAAAATTCACAACAGCGAACACAATCAAAATCAAAATAAACAGCAAGACAACAGAAAAAAAATTAAAGCAAAAAAAGGCAACAATGTTTTAACAATCATTTCGTAGAGATTTAAACAACAACTATTATTGTTTTTTTTTTATTATTTTATTTTCTAGTTGCTGATAATGCAGCTAAAATCAACATTTTCTGCTGCTGCTGCTGCTTTTCTCACAACATTGTTAAGTCACTCAATGTCTCAACATTAAAAGGAAATGTAAATAATCTTGAAATGAGGTTGATTTTACTTTTTTTCATTATAATTTATTTTTTTTATTTATTTAACAAGTTGTAGTATTTTGTACATCTTTTAGATTGTTTTTTTTTTTTATTTGTCTCTAGTATTGAATTGCATTTTGTTGTAAGTATGTAACTGTTGTTTCTTTCTAGTCACTTAAAAGCATCAACTTTCCTTAAACAGAAAAGCAAAAAAAAAAAAAAAAGAGAAACAGTGGTAGTAATTCGTAAAACTATAGTTTTATATGTCTATAGATAAAATTTGTAATTGTTTAGACTTCTACTAAAATTATAGTTATATTTACTAACATACACTTATACATTGTTAGTTGTATGCATAAAGTATATTTGTTTATTTGTCGTTCTGTCTGTCCGTCTGTATTTGTTAATATTTATGTATATTGGCTAAATAATTGTTGAGTTTGTTTGTAAATAAACAAATCAAGCTTTTAAGTAAAAGTGACCATATGAAACCAAAAAAATTAAATTGAAACCAAAAATTATTTTTACCATTTTATAAAGATTCAGATTTAAGTCATATAATAATCAGTTCACAAACTTTAGGGTTATGACTGGGGCAACAAAAAATATGTAAAATCTAGTGGCTAAATTGACCTAAACTGTTAAGCTATGTTCACATTTATAAAATATTTGACCAAATATTTGACCAAACAGATATAGAGTCGGAAAATGTTAGCTATGATCAAAATTAAGTAAAAAATATGTTCCTTTGAGAGTGGGGACGTTAAAAAAGTGCTATATATAGTTGTTATGTTATTTAGCTCAAATATTTTTGAGAATTTTTTCATCGAATTGTTACACGATATTTTTGCATATTTTGGTCTCAACAGCATATTTTAAGCTTAGTTACTCATGCTGGCATATTTTTTTAAATAATTATTAACTTAAAACATATTTAAGTAACTTAAACGACATATTTTTCTCCTTAGAAGAATTATTTTTGTGTAATTTACACTTAAGAGTTAAATCGATTCCATAAAATAAGGACTGCGCACAAAAAATCTGTACATACAAATGTGCTTAAACTAAACCAATGGGTGAATTTTTTTTTGACACGCAATGTATAAATCAATATTTTTACAATAAATTTCAGAGAGATGAAATTTCCTATAAAGTACATTTTATGAAAATTTGTTATAAAAATAATTTAATTGAAAATTTGCTATAAAAAGAAATTTTAATGAAAATCTACTATAAAATGATATTTTATTGGAAATTTGTTTTATAAATAAAGTTTATTGAGCATTTACTATAAAAATAAATTTCATAAAAATTTTATATAAAAATAAATTTTATTGAAAATTTGCTATAAAAAAAATTATTAAAAATCTACGATAAAAATAAATTTAATTGGAAATTTACTAAATTTTATTGAAAATTTTTTAAAAAGCAAATTTTTTAAAATATAAATTTTATTTAAACTTTTTTTAAAAAATAAATTTTATTGAACATTTTTTTAAAAAATAAATTTTATTGAAAATCTACGATAAAAATAAATTTTATTTAAATAAAAATTTTCTTTATAGACAAGATTTAATTAATTTTGTTTTATTTATTTATTTATTTATTTATTTATTTATTTATTTATTTATTTATTTATTTATTTTTCTTTTGAAGAAAAAAATGTAATTAAAAATCTATAAAGGAAAAATTTAATTGAAATTAAAAGAAAAAAACAAATGTTTATTGGAAATTTTTTAAAGGAAAAATTTATTGAAAATTTCCTTTAAAGAAAAAATTTAATTGAAAAATTTATACAAAATAAATTTTAATGAAAATTTTTTTTAAGAAAAAATTTATCTAAAAATTTTCATTAAATGAAAAATTTATTTGAAAATTGTCTTTAATAATTTTCTTTAAAGAAAAAATTCCTTTGATAATTTTTTTTAAGAGAAAAATTTATTTGATAATTTTCTTTAACGAAAAATTTTATTAGAAAATTTTCTTTAAAGAAAAAATTTATTAAAAACATTTTTTAAATAAGAAATTTATTGAAAAATTTCTTTAACGGAAAATTTGTTGATAATTTCCTTTAAAAGAAAAAAATTAATTGAAAATTTTCTTTGACAAGATTTAATTAACTTTTTTTAAGAAAAAATGTAATTAAAAATTTTCTATAAAGGAAAAATTTTATTGATTTTTTTTTTTTATAAAAAATTTAACTTAAAATGTTCATTAAAGAAAAAATTTATTTGAAAATTATGAAAGAAAAAAAACATAACAGAAAAATTTATGTGAAAATTTTCTTTAAGAAAAAAAAAGAAAAAAAAAATTATTTGAAAATTTTCTTTAAGAAAAATTTTTCTTTGATCATTTTCTTTAAAGAAAAAATCCTTTGATAATTTTCTTCAAGAGAAATTTATTTGATAACTTTCTTTAAAAGAAAAATTTATTTGAAAATTTTCTTTATTTGATAATTTTCTTTAAAAGAAAAATTTTATTGAAAATTTTCTTTAAAGAAATAATTTTATTGAAAATTTTCTTTTAAGTAAAAGTTTATTGAAAACATTTTTTAAAGAATAAATTTCTTTAAAAATTTTTTTTAACGAACAATTTCTTTGATAATTTTCTTTGAAAGAAAAATTTGATTCAAAATTTTCTTTAAAGTAAAAAATTTAAAAGAAAATTTTTTATTGAAAAATTTCTTAAAAGAAAAATCTTATTGAACATTTTCTTGAAAGGGAAAATTAATGAAAATTTTCTTTAAAGTAAAAATTCCATTGTAATATTTTTTTAAGAAAAAATTTACTGATAATTTTCTTTAAAGAAAAAATTTAGTTTAGGATATCAAATTCATTAGTCTTTTTTAAGTGCAAACATTTATTTTCCGATCTTATTTATATTTAAAATAAAAAATCTGGTCACCTTATTAATGTTTGCTATTATTTCCTCCATAAACAATATTGTTCAATAGTAAGCATAGCCATTTAGACACACACACACACATATATATATATACAATTACTACAAGCTTACTTGGTTTAAGTTTTGAAAATTGTTAATGTTTTTGTAATCAAATACTAAACTACTTATGTTTATACTCGTACATTAACATTGTAATAATGTTTGATTTTTTTTTATTTCAATTTTCTTAAACACATACAAATATATTTCTCTCCCTCACCATCATCCTTCCGGCTTAAGGCTATTTGGCATAGAGTCTGAGATTGAAATATGCCTGACAGAGTAGAGTTTATCGTAAACAATAATAAGTTTTAACTCGTATGGTATACAACATCAAACAACAACAGCAGCAACAACAACAGCAACAACTGCAATACATAATAAAGCTAGTTTAAATAAAATTAACTAATTGGCGAAGAAGAGGTTAAAAAGTAAAAAGTTTAAGTGAGTTGTTGTACTTTTGGATGATGTTACATACTATGAATGAATGGCAGAGTGTTTGTTGTTATTTGTGTAGTTTTTACTTTGATTGTTATACGAGTATGATGTATGAAGGCATTGAAATTAACATCTATCTTTAACAATTGTAGGAGATTTACATGTTATACAGTTGTACAATAAAATCGGCCATTTAAGACAGACAGACAGACAGCCGGACAGTTTAAATAGATTTACAAATACATGCAAACATATAAACTAAAATATGTAATTGGAAAATTACTTATTGTTAGTTTTGTTGGATACATGTTTGGTAAGGAAGAAGCAGATATTTAAAGGAATTGAAACGAAAAATACAAATAAATAAATAAATAAATAAATAAGTAAAAACGTGAAAGTAATAAAGAGTTGAAGGATTTTATTTATATATATTGAATACTTATCATCATTTAATTTTAAATACTTAATATTTTGGTAATATTTATAAAATAAAGATTTTTTTATAATTTTTAGAAACAAAAATATATAAAAACAAATTTATTTCTTTTTATTTTAGTCTTTGTCATTCAACCTAATCACTAAACAAAAAATCAATAAAATACTACGAACAAGATATTGCAATCATGAACCTAAATTAATTGAAAAATATATAATCAATTACCTATACAATAACTCAATTTATATAAACACAAGGAATAATGAAACACACACACACACACTATGTATAGTTATATATTAAGAAGCTTCATACATATTCCTTTATACATAAGCATTTACATATAAACTTGATAAAATATTTATATATGTATGTACATATGTATTGTCAACACATACATATACTTCTTACATATGTCTAGGTAGTAAAGGATTTTTATATTACTTTTCTGTTCAATAAATGTTCATATCAAAAGAAAAAAAAAAGTCTTAATAATTTTCTAATAAATTTACTATGACACCTACTGCCAATATATAAGACACTTATAGATGTTTATACCAGACATTTCCATATTTTGTTGTTGTCAATTATTTAGAAACAATATACTCTTATAAACAACAACAAAAACCAAAATACATTTTATGTACAAATAATAATCATAATAATTTGATTACATTTGATATGTTATTCTTTTGAAGGCAACACAAAAACAATAAATTGAATTACAAAGATTTCTCCTATAAAGACTTATTTACAAACAAACAAATATATTACATACACAAATATACATACGTATGTATATAAGTACATTCATGTATAGAAGAAAGGTATAATGACAAATACTTATAAATGAACAGATTCATACGTAGACCTGGTTCGTATATGCCTATTAAAAATGTAGACATTGTATTAAACAAAAATACATCTTTGTTTGTAAAAGTAGGCTTAATAGTATATGTAAAAAATAATAAATAGTATATATATAGACATTTTAATAATATAAAACATTAAAAACCTATAGAAATTTAAATATATGTACAAATACGAAGATCAGTTTAAAAAGGATTGCTAAAAATTCAGTTCAGTTTAATTAAATTTAATATTTGCTATTAAATTATACGTAAAAAACGACTAGACAATTTTCAATGAGGAAGAAAGATATGGTCGAGGAAGCCCTACCATATGGTGGCCTACACCATTGTCTGCATCAAAACGCGGGGAAGATTTTTTTCTAGACCTGGGGCCAATTGTGAAATGATACTTGTATTCTGTGTAAAATTAAACATACTAATACAGTATATACTGTCGATACAAATATTTATATGAATTTATTCACTTTTGTGCAATTCTCGATAGTGGGCCTTATATGGGGGCTATGGTAAATGCCCCCATATAAGGTAATATTCGAAAATTTTGATACCATTATTTAAAGTACATTAAAATGATTTGTGTCGAATATTAACTTTATACTAATATTTTAATAGGATTTAACAGTCATAAATGGTGATTTTCTAAGGAGGGTTTTATATGGATGAGAGGACATTTAAATACGGATTATGTACAATAATGGACCGATAACCAAATTCAATAGGTTTTTTCCTTGGACTATATGAAACATGTGTGCTAAATTTCATTAGTTCATGTTTAAAATTTCTACCGTAGCTTGATTATAAGGTTAAACGGACGGACATCGTTAAAAAGACAGAAAAGGTGATTCCAAGCCGATTGATAAAAATTAAAGTGGATATTACAAACATCAGCACCTATAGTGGTGTATTTTTAGCCAACATTTTCTTTATTCAATTTTCTTCTTGGGAAACCTTCCCTACATAATCACTACATGATCATTAGAGGATCATCCCAAAAGTTTTCTTTCGAAAAAAAAAAACAAAAATTTAGGCTCTAAATAAGAACAGAGCAATTTTTCGGAACACTCCAGTTTAAATCTCATCGAATATTACGTGAAGATGTTACGGTCTTCAGAGATTTACCTAAACACAATTGTGGCACAACTCTCATACAAAACGAGTAAAGACTTCCAAAAATCTTATTTTCGAAAAAATTATAATTTTTATCTCTGAATCGGGAAAAATAGCGTAAAATTCAAAAGCTTTCTAATTATCGATAAGCATTTCTATAAGATGTTTTTCAATCATTGCCTGCGAGAAATTGCAATAATGAACCGGCCCTCAGTACCAATTGACACCTAGCTCGTCACTAAAGTTCCAATTGAGAACCAGTTTGCGAATACATATATGCTTGTAAAGTGCGCAATTAGAAACTTGGGTTCGATTCGGGGCGCCGCCATCGAAATAAACATAAATTTAATAAAAATAACAATAAAAGATTTCAAAGGCAAAACAATTGTCGAATTTTTATCAAATCTTGATTGCATTAATGGAGACTGAACATGTCTTTTTAAACCAGTCCTGTACCTTATCCTGCGACCTCCAATAACAGCACCATAGATTATAACATAGATATGAAGTTCAGTTGTCAAAAACCTAAGTCGATTGTCAAAAACCATGGTCTAGAATGTGGTAGTAACAAAACAAAAACATTGTAGTACGTGTGCCTTTTTAAGTAATTTTCTTTTCATTAAGGTTTTTTTAAGCTTCATATCTATATCAATAATTTATGGCGCCACCATGTAAAAGTGACAGGGTTCTCCTCATATAAAGTTCCGGAACTAGAAACCGGTCACTGCCTTTGAGAACATGTCACGTGACTTTGAACCGTTCACTTTACTTCTTGGGTGATTCACAAATCTCAGGGATGCTTATCTAAACACCAATTTGTAGGCATAATTTTCATGTAAACAAGTGAAGGCTCCCTCCCTGTTGAGGAGAACATAGTAAAATACCATCATGTTCAGGTATCTTATTAAACTAAGATCTCACCAGTTAATAGTTTTCCCCAAAGAGTCTACACGTTCAATTTTAATTTTCTTTTGATCTTTTAAGAACAATTAATGTTAGAAACACTAACCACCTATTTACCGAGAAATAAATTCAAAAGACTTACGAAAATTTTCCTGGCGATTTAATCGTACATTCAATGAAATCGTTCAGCTTCGTTCAGCGAATTAAAAAATTACGAAAATTCCTTGAATTATCAATCAGTTTTTGATTTCAAAAATATAAAAATGCTTTTATTTTATCCTCGTATACTCGGCTATTTTTTTTTATCATTGATATAAAATTTAGTCTTTAGTGAAATATATACATAGACATGTTGTTAAATACCGAACATTATAATCAACAATAACACAAACATCATTCAAGCACAACAACATTATCAGTAACAAACATTGTCGTCTAAAGGAATATATAATACAGACAATTTTCACAAATAGATGATGACGTTGTTTTGAAAAAACAAATTATAATAAAAAAAAAAAATATATAAATCAAAATGAAACAATTTCAATAAGATTGTTTATAATAAAACAGCTTAGACTCCCAATAGGCCATGAATACACAGAACAAGTTCAGAGGGACGGAAAGAAGATTGAAAATAGAAGGAACAACCCAAAAAAATCTATAGAGTAAAAAAGGAAATATTTATTTTTTATAAATAAAAAAATAAATGTTAAACGACACAAAAAAATCAATCAACGGAATAAAAAACACAAATAGGAAAAACATTTAAGAAAAATGTGATTGATTTAGGATAAACATTTTGCAATAACAGTAAAAGCTGTTAACAAAAGGACGTTTAAGGTTGAAATTTAATTAATTTGATTTAGGAAATTTGTATTATAGAGAATGAAATCTTGTAAAAGGATAGTATATAGTCCCTTTTCACTTTTATTTCACTGTTTTGGTAATTGTATATTTTGTACATTAAAAAAAAAAAAAAACTAAGTAATAAATTTTCTTTTTAACAATGTGGTTTGTTTGTACAACATTATAGAGAAATATAATAAAAGAAATTAAGTTTTAATTTCATCATTTTTTTTAAGGAAAATTTTAAAAGAAAATGCAACCCAAATTTAGCAATTTCCAATGATTAGTGTATATTTACCAAATTTCCTATCAATGAACGTCAACTCATATTATTATTACCAATTTTTTTTTTTTTTTTGCTTTCTTCCCTACAACAACCAATTGTCAAATGGCCGTTCAATTAAAAATACAGACAATGTAAAAAATAAACGAAAAAAAATAATCGAAAATATAAAAATAATAAATATCTAAAACCTCACAGACACAATCACTCTAGCAATTTTATATGTATCTCAAGTATCATTTTCATTCTCTGCCTCAATATATTTGTGAACTTCATACCTTTAACAGGAAAGTATAAAGTATCGACAAAACATAAAAGAAAGGGAAAGAGAGAAAAATAAAACATTTTAACAATGGTTAACAATGATTGATGATAATGATTAATTAAGCTTTTCCAATAAACCATTCTCAAGCCAGGAAAATAGTAACACTGCTACCTCACACGCTTTAGCCAGGCAGTCCCAGTATACATACATCATCTCTTCTATCTAACCATTTTTTTTTGTGTTTCATTCTCACTATCCTACTTCTCTACTCATATACAAATAATCTCTCTAGCTCTGTCTGATAGTCGTGTCCGTGCGTATTGGTCAGTGACCCACAATTTATACGGCATATCAAAACAAGGACATGTTCATCGTAATCGAATCAATCTTACAATTAAGAGAGTTCCTCTTGACACATTTAGTGTCCAATTTGAATAGTTTTTTTTTCTTTTTTTTAGTTTCTTTCGTTAACTGCCGTTGCCGTTTTATTTGACTTTTTGTATGCTCATCCGAAATTATTTAAAGCTACCTTAAACAAAAAAAAAAAAAAGCTAACTTGAAGTTTAAGAAAAACAATGCTAAGGGGGAAAATTATCAGATTTGAAAAGACTATATTTATGCAAAATGATTTTTCATTCTTTTTAACTGCTGCTGCAGCTTTTTATTTTTGTTATTTTTTGATTTATGATTTAGTAGAGGAAGTAAAGAAGGTTCTGTTATTTAAAAAGATAAGCTTTTAGAAACGATTTAAAATTGAACGAAATTAAAACAAAAGATTTGTTATCAATCTAGAAAAATAATAACCTGGAAGGAAATTATGCTCTAAATAGAGATTTAGGAAAAAACAATCTTGTTTAATTATTTAACAATATTGAAAATATTTGTTTTATTTAAGCTAAAAATTTTTTGAAAACATTGTGTGAGTTAGATCTTACAGTCGTATTTACAAAAAAATAATGTATGTTTGATAGAGGTTTACTAAACCTTTTTGTACGTTAAATTTCCAATATAAAAAATAGTAAACCCTTATCAGCATACATTATTTTTTGTGAATACGTCTGCTATTCTTTTTAAAACTTCCAATAATACAAATGGTTATTTTTATTATTTCATACTCTCTCCGTGATAAAATTAGTCTTGATCTTTCATTTTTATCTGATATAAAAAGGCAATGCTTCCAAGACATAAATTACTCAAAAAGTATTTGATTGGAAAGTTGTACCCTATGTCAAAATTTTTAATACACCATTACTGATTACTAAAAATAGTCATATACCAGGAAATTATATCCCTTACCGAACTAACAATGTCACCAGCATCGAATACCACTGACCCGCCTTCCGTCCATGAGCATTAAGATCATCAACCCTAACCAAGCCGGTCGGACAACATACAGGTCTTCTCTCGTCCTAATTATCGTCCCCCTGCTCAAGGTTAGCGCACCGCCAGATTTACACGTAACCTTAATAGATCATCGTTTTAAGTTAAAATATCTCCGCAATTATTTAACCGATCTGGATGATTCAATGGCTAAA
>MINK01174638.1:0-13354 GCA_001735545.1 Phormia regina
TTAATACAAGTATAGGTCCATAATTGGTTCCTTTCCGAATTTTGGTACACATAGGCAATAGTGTAGGGTATCATATGGTCGGTCTTGACCGACTATACCTCCTTCTCTCGTTTTTATCTAAAATTATTTGAACTATTAATCAGCCAAAATTAATCGTATAGTTAATCGATTGAAGGTTAATAAATTGCATACCCTAATATATACGAACATTATACCTCCATGTTCACATACTACGTTGTAAACACATACATATATACATACAATAGAAGTTTTGCAATGTAAATAAAGTAATTGTCACAGTTACTGCACTTACTTATTCTATATGTTCATTTTCACATACGTATGTATGTGTGTATCTACATTTATTTATAAATATGTAAACTATAAATTGACAAGCAGCTAGCCATCCAGTTTTCAGACATTCAAAGCTATTCAGACTTGCATTTATACAACAACCAACAATAATTTTCATACAAACACTCACATATACTAATACTCAAAAAAGATTTATTAAGCCAATGGGACGCTGTGTCATCATTGACTTAAAGCCAAGTGTCAGATGAAACAATATTTTTGTTAGTCGTTCATCTACTCGTTATAGTATATTTATCCATATGTTAGTGTGTGTCTGAAAATTCCATAACTGTATGTGGTGACATGCTTGATGAACACACATTGTATGCATAAAATTACATACATATGTATGTGTGTGGATGAAAGTATATATTTTTTTGTCTTTTTTTGATACGTTGCAAAAGTTTTAAATTTTACACATTTATACTACAATCATGACCTTTAACAACTTTTATTACTTTATCAGTTTTAGTTGTTCATATTTTTGACATTTGTACACTAAATAGTGTGAAAATGTAAACCATTCATATGATGATGTGCTACATAAAAGATTACTCTCAGAGTTTTTTTGTATATTTATTATTATATTTATTCACATTTTTTTTTTTTTTTTATTTAAAGTGCTCTCTTAATTTTTTTTTTGTGTTTAAGCCAAATGTAATAATGATGGAGGTGCTGACCAATATTTGGTTGATAACATTTTTGATGTGGATTTGTTGTGAACAGGCGAATACGTTATTGCAAGTACCGCGACAGTAGATGAACGGCTGGTTAAATTTCGCTTCAATGCAAAATTCTTCTTCATCAGCCTTATATGCACCCATTCGTAGGCACGAAGGAGAAAGCGTTTTTTTGTGCAAAATAATGTTAATATTCAAAATTATATAAAATTTATGCAAATGAATTCATCCTATGGAAATTTTAACATAAGTAGATAGACTTCCACTTTTTGTATATTTATAAGCCAACAAATATGCAATTTTTTAAAGTTTCAACTTCTAATATTTTTTATTGATTCATATATTTATGTAATTCCTACACAAATATTATTTAGAATTTTGTAGATCTCTGGTAAATATTAATAAAACGTGAATAACAAATCCGCCAAGTTAAAAAGAAAACATAAAAAACGAGGATAAAAATTATACGAACATAACTCTTAAACTAAGAGAGATAACCTGCACATCTAAGCATATTTTTACAGAGATTTCAAGGAACTATATATTTCAAGAAATTTTCAATCATATATATATTAATTTTTGGCGATTTATAAAAGTGATATATCTGACCTATTGGGAATCTGTATTCTTCCAAATCAACTCAAAAGATATCACCATCAATTCACAAGTTACTGTATTATTTCGTTCAAGTTGCGATAAATGAAAGGAATTCATCGATAATGTTGGAAATACGAAAACTATGGTGGATTTAAGGAGGGAGGAAATACAGTGACGTTATTATGAGAAAATTCAGAACTATGGTAGCGAGTTAAGAACTAAACGCAAGATTCGAATGATGTTATAAAATCATGTTATATTTTTATGAAAAGAAATTAGATCCTTATTAGCGACTCACCAAATATGATGTGAATCTATTTATTAATTTGTATTTTTACAAAAAGTGAGAAGACTTATATTACAAATTGTTGGAGTTCAAAAAACTAAGGAGCTTCATTTTTATATTATAAGATGAGTCTGAAAAGTCCACATAATTATATAACGAATTAACTTCCGAACAGATTTTATAAAACGGATCAAGGTTTGCAAAATTGGATCTATGGAATGGAATGGTTAACGGATGGTAGGATCTCAACATCCGATTAGGAATTTAACCTAGAAAAAATTCTGAGTAAATTTTGAAGAAGTTCTAGTATAAATGATATATTAGAAATCGTTCTTCTACTTTTCAACGTTGGCAGCCTGGTTAGAGCAAGTCGACATCGGTACCGTGGAAGGTGAGTATTCGGATTCCAGTTTAATCCACGAAGACAAAACAACAAAAATTGTTTTTGAACTGATTCCAGTTTATTTATATAAATGTAGTAAGGATTCCAGATAATAGATACATATTCCAAAATTGGCCTTACTAAGGATGTATACAGACGTTTGGTGACATAAGGATCTTTGAATTCTTTTGACCAGCGCTTAACAAAGCAAAGTACGCCACTTGCTTTGTTAGCAGTTATTTAAATGTGAGAGTTAAACGATAATTTCGTATCAAAAAGTACTCCCAAATCTGTGAAACTATTAACTGTACTTAACTCAACTCCCCCAAGATTATAATGATAACTTAATTATAAATGATATTTTAAGAGAATAAAAATAGTAATAGGTTTCTGAAATTTATTTTGTGTAGCACACAATACAATATCTAACTTAGAACATATTCTTTTTTAATAAATAGACTAAAAGAGACGCAAAATTTATACAGAAAAATGACTCTCATATTAAAGAGATGCAAATTTCTCTTAAAGATATTCCCCTGTTTTTTAAAGAGAGTCAAATTTTTGTGAAACTAGTTGAAATAATGATCTGACCATAACTAATTTCAATAGGGTTCGTTCTTTCACTTTAAAAAAACTTTCGTTTGATTACAAGGTATACAAAGACGGACAGACTAACAGACGTACATCTTTAAATCGACTTAGAGAGTGATTCTAAACTGATTGGTATAAGTTAAGATGGGTATAAGACCAATATTTTTAATAACTATTGAACACATCAAAAATTATTATAAAAATGACGAATAAAATCAGATAAGCAGTTTTTGAGACATGCTCTAATATATCGAACAACCTATTTAAATTCACAAATCGCGATTCATGGCGCGAGCTGGGGTCAATTGAATTAGAAGTTTAAAACCAAAGAATCACTGATTCTGATTCTCTGTGGTATTTTTAGTTCAAAAGTCCACTTTACTATTACCCAATGAAAAGTTAAATAAAATCCGCTTACATTTTATTCCCATTGCAACAACAGATTAAACATGCCACATCAAGAGAAATTACCAGTATGACTCATGTTCTTTTCAATTTTTACAAACACTCAACTAACTTTTGTATCGAGGGAATAAAGTCAACCCTATTATTTGTTGCTATAAAATTAAATGTTATATTTCGCCATTTTTCATGTGCGTCATTTGGTAAATGAAACAAACAAAAAAAATATATAAAAAGAACGCAAAAGATTTTAAATTTTTAAACTGGCTGGTACCCAAAACAAAAATTTCTTGCCTTAAAGCAAAAACATTTTATTTCAATTTAACGAAAAAATGGGTATTTCTATGGGCCATAGAATAAATAGCAAGCTAAACAAAAAATTAAAATAAATTCATTTATTTAAAAAGAAACTAGGATTTTTTTATAAAGAATGTTTCCATGGAAAAATATATAATACACTTTTGTATGTGTGCTGATATTTGTGAATGAAATTTTACCTTTTGTTATAAAAATAAATAGATACTTATATAGAATTAAGCCCACAAAAATATAACACAAAAAAATTATCTAAACTACTATATATATGTATATATTTATATATCTATGTATGTATGTATCTATGTATGTACGTGTGTATACTTTTGAGTATAAGGAAATATTTTTTAATAATGCAGATTTAAAGAATAAAATAAATTTAAATGGTATGTAGCTATATATTGTTTTTAGATGTTAATTTTTACATTTAAAACCTAACATTTGGTTAGAAGACTAATAGCTGTTTGTTACAAAATGTCTACAAAAAATATCCAGTTGCCTATTCAATAATTTCATAATTGTTACTGGATATCATTCCGTCGAGCTACTTTGTTTTGAAAATATAACTTGGTGCTTAATCTTGAGCTAAAACGCAAAATCTCATCCATCATCTTGTGAATTATTTCATAAAATCCAACTAAATAGTTGGAATTAAAAACTATTTAATAATTAAATATTTTGGTGCCCCACTGGCTCTAAAAATGTTAAGCCAGTACACAGTGGGGCAGGATCGAATATTTTTTGGAAATAAATGTGTAACTTGTGATTAGTTGGTTAGATTTGCGTGAAAACATATCCCACAAGGGCGCAGCATAGCGGGCTCAAAGTAAAGTACCTTTTAAATAAAAAAAAATAAATAATCGTTTGTCAAATTTTTGTTTCTCGTCCGATTTCAAAAATACAAAAACCGTTTTTATCAGTTTTTCTTTAAGAACAAGATTTCCTATTGAATAATGAATTTCTGATCGCTNNAATTTCTGACCGCTATATACAGGGTCCAAAAATAAATTATTTTGAATTTGAAAATATGAAAATTACGACTTTTCATGTATATTCTTTTCCAAAAAATTATTTATTTACAAATTTATCTTTTTATAAATTTTAAAAATTGTTTTCAATTTACACCAATTTCAATAAAAATTGTGATGTGTCCCTTATTCAGCAGTAGAACAGAAAACTCTCTATTTCAAGTGACACAATTTATGTTGAGTATATGAAACAAGGAAAAGGTTAAGTTAGGTTTGAAGATTGGCCCGTCATATCAAGTGCAATGGGAGACCATTATGATACTTTAAAGAAAAGATAAATGATATAATATATAATAACACTCCACCCCGAACTTCTAACCAACTTATCACATTTGTTAATGCCATATCGTCTACACTCTTATAGTGATGGGTATTTACATAACAGGGGCAGTAAGGATACTTTATCCTCTTCATCCACACAGCTCCTATAATAACCGTTCCACGACATACGTCCAATTATACAGTTGACCGGTGATTATGACTTAACGAATTTCTATCAAATGATAAAAATGGCCTAGTCCTATTTCGTGAAAAGGAGAAAATTCTTTTCAAATATTTTAACTTCAAATATTCACCAGACTAATTTATTACACTCCTCAAATAAAACATGTAAACATAACTAACTATAAACTTGATAAAAATGAGCAATTTTAAATTTATATTTATTTTTACTTAAATTTTTTATAAAATGTATTTCCTCAAAATGTGTATGTGTGTATGTTTGTGGCAATGAAAAGACTCAGTAACCTGCCTGTAACGGGCCTTCTAAGGTTAACAAAGCATTTCAAAGAAAAAATATTAGTGGCAGAAAATTAAAAAAAAATAATAATAAAAACAAGAATCGTATTTAATCATTAACTTTTTGGTAAAAAAAATACGGTAAAAGCAAAAAAGAAAACAACAAAATTTTTAAATTATTACAATATCTTTACTTTAAAAGTACCTACTATTGTTGTTTGAAGAAAACAAAAAAAAAGAAAAGCAACAAGAAAAATAATGTAAATTGTAAAACATCAACTAAGTTGCTAATCTTACATTTTTCAAATTCCAAAGAGAATCTTAGGCCAAGCAACGACCGAATAAATGAAAGAACAAACAGAACATACAATTATGTAAGTAGTAGCTATTGTGGGACTGCAGACTGTGATGTTCAACCTTGAGCTTATTTCAAGGTTAGTAAATTACACATTTATGTACTTTTGCAAAAAGTTCACTGAAAACTATGTAGGTTTATAGCTCTCTTCAGAGGTTAAAATGTCATTCTAATCATTGGTTTTTTAAGGTTTTTGTGGAAAAATATACATATAAAAAATGTTTAAAAAAATCTTTCTTCCAGTAGGTATTTATATGTTACTTGAACATTAATGCGATTTTGTTCTTAAACCATGTCAATACGAATTTAAAAATTCAAATAAGGATTACTTATAATGAGCCTTAACATTTGGTCAATCATGAACCACAAAACTAATATTTCTTTTTTTATAATGCAAAATAATATAATAAAAAGAGAATGGAATTAATTTTTTTTTTTTTTAATCTATAGGGAATTATTCTTAGAAAAAAATGTGTGTAAAGTAATAAATCAAAACATTTACCGGAGCCAAATTTAGCACAAGTAGATATGTTATACTTGTCTGGACCAAAGTTTTATAAACTTCATAAAATCTATGTAAAAGACATCAAAATGCATTTTTAATATTAAAAATTTTAGTATTTCTTAGGCAAATTTATAAGGATTTCAGGGAGCCCTAACGGTTAATAGCCTACAATTCCTCTTCTAGGCTATACAATCCTCAAAGCATAAATATAAAAAATAAAATAAAAAACATGTGGCAATGAAATTTTGGACACATGAAAAAAAATATACATATATAAAAAATTCGAATATTGTTTTACAATTTTGCTCTCCACTGTCTGAATACAAATTAAAAAAAAAAAATAAATAAATCAAAATACCATTATTCTATGCATAACAAAAAAATGTTCATTAATCCTTAATTTTTCCCTTAAGCTTGATTTCCTTCCTTATAACCAAAAACAAAGGTTATCAAGCTAAATTTCCTAGAATTCATTATCTTTAATATCTATTCACTTCTGCTACAGACCCTTTATTTAAACAATTCAAGTACAACCAAGAAAAATTATAAATTTAATAAAAAGAAAACATTAATAAATAAGAATTTAAATTTACATTTGTACTCGAAGCAAAGAAAAAAAACCTAATCACATCAATATACATACTATGTACTACATACAACTAAAGTCTAAAGCCAATGACTTGCTGGTAAAATTAAACCAAAATAATAAATATCTTGCAGCCTTATACTTTAATTTTTTAAATACTCATGCTCAGCTTAATGTGTGCAAAAGTTTGTATATGTATGTGTTTTGACAATTCTTAAAATTTTACTTAAGTTTTCCAACATTTACAACAAGTAACAGCTGCCACAGCAAATAAATGTTACTTGTAACAACGAGAAATTATTCTTAACCTTTACGAGTAAATAAGAAGTAAAAAGAGAAAAAAATATATAAAGAAAAAAATAAAAATAATTCTTAATACAAATAATATTGTGGGTTGATTTTTAAGTTGAAATATTTATGTTAATATGTCACTTTTATTTATTTGAGTTTGTTTGTCTGTGTAAGTGTAAATAAATGTGTTGGTATGTCTTATTTGAATACAAACAGATGTTTTTTTATGTTTTAAAATGCGATTTAAATGAAACTTATTATTAAATGTGGCAGCTGGGTCAGAAGTATAAAGTTGGCAAATATGTAAATAAAGTAACCGATTATTTGATAAAAAAATACATACCTATATGAAAAATATCCTGCTATAATAAAAACACTATTTTTTAATTTAAACCCTAAACCTTCATTTGGTTAGAAAAATATGGTATATGAAATATTAGAGTGAACTAGGGATGCCAAACGGGACTGGTTTTTGCAAATTCCGGTATTCGGTATTTGATGATTTCAAATTCCCGGGATATCGGGATTTTTCGGTATTTTTTTATATATATTTTTTCAAATGAGAACACATTTTAAATATAAGAAAAAATAAATTTTGTATACATTCCATTATACTGTATTCGCGTCAATTTTCAAAATCAGAATTCTGAAGTTAGTAGGATAAACTGGGAAGCTTGCCATACTTTTTTTCTTCAAAACGAGTGAACCGTCAAAACAACCCTGTCCCGTGTGGTAGATTCACCAAGTTTATGTAAAGTAAATCAAAATTCAATTAACATTGGAAACCTATATTTAGTCTGACATGGCGTCTAGTTACTCCTTACTATATAGCTTATATATGGTAGATTTCAAAACCTGTCTTATACTACACGTGGTGGCTGTGGTTTAAAGCCAAATTGTGTGTAGTATTGGCATATGGCAACGTAAGCTAAGTACAGCAGGTGATAGATAGTCCCAATCCCTTAACAAGGGGAAAATTATTGCCCAAATAGTGGTTTATTGAATCTGCAATTCTGTGTGTTCCTAACCTACACATGGTGGCATTGGTTTGCCTATTGTACTGTACCCGGTACTAAGACCACCGTGTGGATAAGTCGTCAAGGCGGTAGCTACGTTAAGCTTAAGTAAGAAACCTAAATTTGACTTCGAAATATATATTGAAATCACTTCGATGAAAATTTTTTCGCGTCCGGACAAAAAGGAATGCAAAAGTGCAGATTTTATGAAAAAAATAAACGACTTTTGAACATATTAAAAAATAACTAAAATCCATAACTAAAATTTGGTTGCAGAGCACGTCAAAATTTTTGTTGAACAAGTGTGAATCTATATTTTTTATTTGTAAACTCATCAAATTTCTTAACTTACAAGTCACTTATTCAATTGATTAAAATTAATTTTTTAAACAATATTAATAGACGTTATTATTGGACCATTTTAAGTTATTTATTAATCATTATGAAATGTATACAATCTGCTTAATAGTAATACCCCACTGCGTATGATTAATATGATTATTAAAATAAATAAATATTATTCATATGCAACATATGTATGCTACTTGTTATAAATACTTATGTCACGTAAAGTAAAAAAAATATATATATTTTATTAAACACATAAAAATAAAATTGTTCATACATTTTTCTCAAAAATAATAAACAAACAGTTGTTTTCTTTAAGTAATATTCTACTTTAATCAGAAAATAGCATATTTATCGTTTACATTAAAGAAATAAAAAAAACAAAGGCTGACTAAAATCCTTATTAATTTCCATAACTTGATGCTATATATGTTTATAAGTATATATGTATGTACAAAATCTTAACCTATGATTTTCCGAATCCCTTAAGTTTTATAAATTCCATATTATAACACAATACCAAATACCAAACATTATTAATAATTGCTAAAATAAATATTCGATTAC
This sequence comes from Phormia regina, assembly GCA_001735545.1. Classification (NCBI taxonomy): domain Eukaryota; kingdom Metazoa; phylum Arthropoda; class Insecta; order Diptera; family Calliphoridae; genus Phormia; species Phormia regina. The sequence goes on from MINK01174638.1 coordinate 9,042, forward strand.
CCTTACGGAGTGAAAGCAAAAAAAAAAAAAGAATCACTACCACAAAATACAAAAATCTCCCCAGCCACATAAAATCATTGGAGATTGCAAAACATTTAGTTAATTTCATTCACAATCGCATTTTTGAAATTTTCTCAGGAACTTGTTTTGGAATTCTGTTGTGTTCTTGTACGTAAAGAAATAACTTTACAAAACATAGTATTTTTCTGAGGTTGTATTTTTGCCTTCTCATTATTTAACTAACGCATGTATAGAGTTCTGTTGTATGTATGCGTTTATAAAAACTGATTTTATTATCATGCTCTTTGTTAAGTTCTGTACCAATAATGTATTAGATTTTACTTGTTTTTCTTTGTTTTCAAGTGCCATTTAATACGTTGAACTATGTTGGATTTTAAATTAATCTATTTTGGAACGGGGAGGGGGGGAGTAAGGTTTGGTAATTTAAGTTTAAATATTTTACGATTTGTCAGAAACGTGCTTGTTGCCTTAACTTGCCGAATGATTTCGATTTTAAATGTATAAAAAAGAAAGAACCAGAAAACTTGGTTCTGAATGAAGAGAAAATGTGATATAAAAATAAATAAGAGCTGTATATTTTATGTACACAAATTTACGGAAAATTTTTAACCAACAAAGTATTATTTTTAAAAAATGTTGGTTTGTTTTTTAATTTAAAATAAATGGTCAATATAGATTAGAAAATTAAAATAAAATATATTAAGGTATTTAAGTAAAAGCTAAATTATTTTTAAAATTAAATAAATAAATAAATAAATAAATAAATAATAAATACAAATAATAAATAAATAATAATAAATAAACTAAATAAATAATAAATAAAGAAAATAAACAAATAAAGAAATAAACTTTAAAGTGACATAGTTTCGGTTCTCTAAAAGATATTGATTTCAGTCTTTTTCTGTATAACAAAGAATTACGTCGGCTATGATATGGGAAAAATCGAGTTTTTAATTTTTGAAATTAAAGTAAAATTTTTGTGTAAAAGTATTTTTTGGAGAAAATCTAAATATAAATTTGGTGGATGTAGACTTATTCGTGAGAAATGAGAAAGTGAAAAAAAATTTTGGACTTGGATTTTGCTAAAAGGAATCCCAACATTTCCAAAACAACGCCAAAAATGCCAATAATTAATTTTTTCACATTTTTACGAAGTCCCATAGATTTTGATTGAAAACATATTGCAGATTCTTAAACTGCTTTCTGTTNNAGAAAATATAGTCTAAAGTCAAAACTTTCATATAAAATGGGTCGAATTCGGGAGGGTGTGTATCTTGAGCATTTGAGTTATTTTGTTTGTTTTTTATCTTAAAGTCTTCTCTGTCAAGATAACTTTCAGAAAATAGTAAAATTGTCTGTCAAGATAACTTTCAGAAAATAGTAAAATTATTATATATTGTTAAAGAAAATTTTTTTATTGAAAATAAAGAGTGTTGATACTTTTCCGGCCAAAAGAAAAAAAAAACAAAAAGTCGCAATTTTTACAATTTTCAAATTCAAAATCGTTTATTTTTGAACTCGGTAAAGATATCGACTTTTATTTTTTATTCGAAAGGTAATTTTGTTCTTTAATTAGTGAAAGAAAAACTGGACCAAGAACATGAAAAATTGAGGTACTTAAAAAGTCAAATGGAAATAACTCAAAAACTATAAGAGATAAATAAGACATGAGATCACGTTTTTTGTTGCTCTTATCAGTGCCTATAACAACAAAAATTTGGCAAGTGATTAAAAAATTTTTATGTTAGAGATGCTTTAGCTCCGCCCCTGAGGGGTCTCTTCCGTCCCCCTTCCAAACATAACATTTAACACTACTCTGCTATACATATTTCATGCAAATCCAACCAACCGGTCAGAAGTTACATATTTATTTCCAAAAAATTTCGATTCTTCCCCACTGTGTATTGTCATATATACTGAATTAGATATTAATCATACGTTCCATTAACTCCATATTAAATACATATTTTATTGTTACTAAATAAATTTATATATGATTTATATGTCTACCTAAGTCTTTTAAATTGAATAATAACCATAACTTTTAAAGCATGTAAGCATTTAAAAAAATCTACTTAAATTCTATCTAAATACAACACATGAAATTTATTGTTAAATATTTTTTACAAAAACATTTTCAAAAACATGTTATCCCTGAAAGCATTAAAAAAACAATTTAAGTTAGTGATTCACCAAAAATACCTATTAAAGTTTTTATGTTTTTATGTAATATAATAATTTACTTTTACACCTTTTTAAATTAAAATTTCTGAATACCTTTACCTTTTACAAATTAATTTCTCTTTACTTTTAGGTATAAGTAATTATTATGAAAATGAAATAAAATTATATGACACTATTATTTATTAAGGGCGTGTACGAATATATAAAATATTCAACACAGTTTTATGTTTTAAATGTTGATTTAAAAACCATAAATTTAAATAAACTATAAACAAATATTACCGTTATTTGTTTATGATGACTATACATGAAATACACAAATAATACATTTACCTACACGTACATACATACATACATACACATATAATATTTTTAATAAACATACAATTTTATTCATTTACACATAAACATTTACACAAAATGTAAATACAACTACAAACAGAACTAAAATGTATACATATATACATGTACGAATATATAAATGCAGAGAACAAAATACACAACATACATGGATATTTAATAATTTATATACATACAGTCGCTGAAAATTAAACATGGGCAAGAAAATATAAATTTTTTGAAAAAGTTTAATGGAAAAAAAATTGTTACGGAAACCATCAGATTGTCGGATTGACATAAAATTGGAATAACACTTACCAAAATTTTGTAATTAAATTTTACAATTAATTGTGATTGATTAAAATAAATTGATAAAATTCCGCAGAATTAACCAGTGATTTCATATATAATCACTTGCTTAGTATTATTATTGTTATTTTCAATAAAAAAAATAGTTTTAATCTGAAAATTTTAATATTAATTATGCTTTCACGTATTGTACTTAATGTAAATGTAATTATTCCTATTAGTTATACAACATAAAGCAACTTAAACTCTGATTTTTAACTAGTTTTGGTTGATTTTCATTATAGTTTACTAAATGAACTCTTCTTTGACATGACCATACGACTCGTTAGTTGTATTGTAATTACACCCCGTTGATGTGAGTTCTTAGCTGGTTATTTGGCTTTGAACCCGATGGCTCATAGATGATTCAATATATAGTTGCCTAGAACTCAATGTATATCTCTTGATTAACAGGGCAGTATAATCGCAAAAAAGGAGAAAAACTATTTACATGGATTATGATTTGCATTATGTGGTTAACATTATAGATGCAATATAGTACCAAATCTTGCTACTGTCTTTTTATCGGAAAAAATAAAGTAAGCCAAAGTGATCTTTGTGCGCAGGAATTTAGATTAAGATAAGGGAGCCGGACTTATTTTAGTAGCAGAACTGACGCCGGACTATTGACAAAAATTGCAATATTTGCAATTAGATATTGCTATCCAAAATCCTGATTTTTTAGCAGATATGGACATTGCGTAAAGATCAATTGAAAGCAGGTGCAATATAGTACTTAGTGTTAAAACACACTGGATTTATATTATTAAATAACTGGTCTATTACTTATCTGGTTTTTGTTGCAGTCCACCATATCAGTCACGCTATTGAATGCTCCTCAGATATCTAAGACAGCTGTCGTGCTGCATTTGTTGAACTTCAGACATCTCTCTATAACTCTCATAAATTCATGTAAAGCTATCTCTGTAAGTAGGCTTTTGAATGATGACTACTTGAGGAAAATACATACAACACATAAGAGTTAAAAAAAGTTTTGGTATCTTTAAGGGGAAGCTGTAAATTGTCCCTGAATTCTGTCAATAGTAGTTATATTCTCATCAATTATATATCAGTCCTCACAACTATGTCCATAATACCTTTGCAGTTAAATTAGTTTTCATAAAGACATATTTGGTTGGTGAAAGAATAAACCAAATAACAGAATTTATATAAAATGGCGTTGATAATTGAAAACGGGACACTTTGTCACATCGTGTGAACAACATGAAATTAACTATAATAGACATATGCTTGTTATGCTTAAAACAAAATCAAACAATTTTAAGAGATAAACATTTTACGAATCAAACAATATTTACTTGTATTAAAAAAGGATCATAATATTAAAAAGCATTTCTAAGTAATAAACTCTAACGAAATATATTTTCAATCAATATATGGAGAAATAACTTAGATTTTTA
>MINK01174641.1:0-17023 GCA_001735545.1 Phormia regina
ACTAAATTCGTAAACATTATAGGCTTTTCACTATCATAACAATTAAAATTAAACGTACCAATACCCAATAATGAACCTTCATATAATAAAGTTCCTGTATCATCTTCAATACAGAATTCCGTTTGTAAATCGGCACAAATTGCCTCATTAGTTAAAGGTTCTTTATCAATATTTAATATAATATCTATCAATACACTAGCCGGTTTACATGTATTCGGTTCCCATAATACAATATCTCTATAAACCAATCTTTCCACATCACTATCTCCATCACTATCTGGTTTCCAATAAACCATAGTTGCTATTTCACCACCAGTCACATGATAATCTGCTTTTATATCAATAAATCCAGTATTAGGAGTTGCTCTAGTTATGCGTTTATTGATTTGCATTAATGCTATATCGTAATCTCTTGTGGCAAAACTAAATTGTGGATGTATTATAGTTTTTATGACATTATGTACATTATCCTCTGGAAACTCTTCAGTTTCAATTCTACCGGTAACAACTATTAGATCCTTTGGTATATGAAAGACACAATGGGCTGCCGTAAGAATAAAATATTCCGATAAAACAACACCACCACAAATATGTTGTTCATCATGTACGATGGATACATGAGCAGCAAATTGTCCGTATTCGGCATTTTTTTCGGCTGTATTGTGGTGTATAGTGAACGTTAAGATGACAATTAATAAAATTAACATCATAAAAAGTTTGTGTTTTTTATATCAATATTAATTTAACATTTAAAATATTTAAAATTCTTTTAGAAATTTGTTTAAATATTTATAGTTAAAGATTTAAATGATTGTGGGTGTAAATTTTTAATTTTCCAGATGATTATTTAATTGTTACAGTTTCGGTGAAGGTAATTTGTTTTGTGGTTTGTTTTAATGAAAGTTTTCTGCTGTAATTAACTTCGAGTCTATATAAGAGAAATTATTTAAAAAAAACGTAAAAATTTTTTGAATTGCAGATAATAATTGATAGACATAAAATGTCTATCAATTATAGAGCAAAACGTATGTCATAACAAATCCATGTAAAAAATACCAACAATATGGCGTCTTTTACTAAGCAATGTCAAGACAAAATTGTCCAAGCTTGAGTGCTGATAATTCTGTTTTAACTTTGAGTCTTCATTATACGAATTTTTATCAAGACAAACGTCAGCATTTTATCATGATAATGATTTGTCTAATTTAGACAGAATTTGTCAGTATTATTGCAGCGTTAAAAGAAAATTGTCAGCGCTTGAGATCTGACAAATTTGTCTTGATAATACTTGGCAAAAGATGTCAACTTAATTGTTGTTGGTACATGATTCACCACGTTTTCCCCTATAATTGACAGAGATAAAAATTTAACTGCAACTCTAACAAAATTGTACGTTTGTCTTGATAAAAATTTCTCTAACTTAAAGTCTACACTAGATAAATTTCTACCAAGACAAACGTCAGCATTATATCATGATAAAGATTTGTCTAATTTAGAATGAGTTTGTCTGTATTATTGATGTGACAAATTTGTTTTGATAATACTTGGTAAAAGACGCCATCTTAATGACAGACGCCTATTAATGATAGAGATATAAAATTATCTGCAACTCAAACAAAAACTCGACCTTTATGCGCCGTCCACACACGCTTTTTCCATGTTCGAGCAATGAACAAAATTTTGTGCGCACATACATTTGGATAGTGTGGACCCAACATGTTCATGTTTTGTTCTTTTTCGCACAATGTCTGTCATCAAACGTCATTTTGTATGCGAAAGAAAAAGCGCTGAATGCAAAAGTATTGAAGTGACACTGTCGGCAAACAAAAAATTATGATTTGTTCGACAAATGTACTGCCCACTCAAAACAAAATGGAAAAAATTGTGTGTATTTCTCTGCCGACGTCATGTTCATGTACGAACAAGGATAAGGCTAGTATAGACGGTACGATAAATGACAGTGATAAAAAATTATCTGCAACTCAGAAATTCGACCTTTAGCAATGCAATAATACTAACAAATTCAGTCTACACTAGACAAACTTTTATCCTGATAACAATTTGACATTTGTCTTAATAAAACTTTGTCCAATGTAAACACGAAGTGATACAAAAAACAATTATCTACAATTCAGACAAAAATTTGAAGTTTGTTTTGATAAAAAACAAAACGTAAACAAACTTTGACAGATCTACTACAACAAAACAAAATCAGCTAGACCACTGATCTGCTGATCTCTGGAAATTTACCTTTCCAGAGATCAAAAAACAATTTAATTTGACAAAGTTTTTATTATAATTTATTACTTTTAAATAAATAAAAAGTAAAAAATATATATTTTTTTAAAAACTTAAATTAATTTCTATAAAATAAGTGAAGATTACAATTCATTATTACAAAGTGTTATGAGGAATACTGGAAATGTAAATATTAGACTTTTCCTCCAATAGAGAAATAATCGTTTTAAAATAACACTAGAAATCGCCTGTCCCAGCTGATTTTGTTTTAGTATCGTAGATCTGTCAAAGTTTGTTTATATTTTATTGTTTATATAAAGAAACAAAAAAATATAATAAATTTTACAATGTGTATAATATTTTTGATACTTCCTTCAATAGTGAATACGAACGATTGTGTAGAAATTCAACGCTTTCAAATTCATTCATCAAGTTGACATCACTTTTGTATTAATTTCTAAATAAAGTTTGTTTGTAGTCGATGTTCACAGACAGTTTTTCTAAATTCTTAAATGAGATAGAGAGAGGAAGTACTTAAGTTTAACATTCTCTTTAATTACCTCTCTCGGCTATAAAGTCAGTATGACAGCAAGAAAAATTGCTGTGTGTGAACCCCAACATGGATTTGACTGTCATAGATTTTAAATCCAATTTAGGTCATTTGTGGTAGATTTTATTAATTTCTAAATAAAGTTTATTTAAAATACTTGTAGTCGGTGTTCACAGATAGTAATTTTTCTTGCTGCTAATCTGAATTCTTAGATGAGAGGGGATAAGGAAGTACTAACCTTAAACATTCTCTTTAATTACCTCTCTTTGTAATAAAGTCAGAATGAGAGCAAGAAAAATTGCCGTGTGTGAACCCCGACATAATCGATAAGCGTAAATTGTTGTTAGATAACATATAAAATTTCTTCCTTTAGGGCATTTGTAGGAAATTTTAATAAAAAACAACAATTATCAAATTTCTTTATTTTAAAACTTAAAATTTCCACATACTTTTATTAGCCAAGTACTCATTAGAGGTATATTTATATAAACCGAAGGTTTATTTGTTTCACTACAATCATAACGCCACGATAATATACCCAACAGTTCATTATTACTATCTATCAAAGGACCACCATCATCCAAATCACAAGTACCAGCTGCACCATCTGGTATACTAGCACATATCATACGTTCACTTACCAAAGGTCCAAAAATATAATGAGCTTCTGGACCCCAAATTTCCCAAGAATTACAACGTTTTGCTGACCATACATGAATGTTGGTATAACGTAATTTTAAGGGATCATTAGCATCTAAAGCCTGATTCCAACCAAATGTAACAGCTTCACCTTCATAATCATAAGTTTCAAAAGCAAAATCAATTCTTTTCAAATTTGTTCCGGCAAAAACAAGAGGTTCTTCCAAACGTACCAAAGCAATATCAAAATCTTTTGTTAGAGGATAATAACGTGGATGAATAATAATGTGACCAACATTTTTAAGATTTTCATAAGTTAATTCCGTTGTACCAACTTCAATAGCTATGCCGGTGATATCTCTTCCACGTTTAAAACAATGAGCTGCAGTAACAATAAAATATTTTGAAATTATAGCACCAGCACAAACATATACATTATTATCGATTATAGCCGCCTGATAGCCAAATTGATCGTCGGCGGCAAAATCTCCTTCAGTAGTGGCGTTGGCCAAATAAATTAATATGATTAGAGTGGAATATAAGAGAAATATCCGCATTTTTTATAAGAAAAGTTAGAAATTGAATGTTTTAGTTAATAAATTTTATTTTATATAAGATTTTTTTTGGAAGAAATTTTATTATGCTGGATAAGGGTATAATTTAAATTTAAAGGTTTAATTTGCTTAAATAATTGCAATTATTTTATGATGATAAGTAAAGGAAAGATATTTGATTTGATAGAGAAAAGTTTCATTTGAAAATTATATTATAGACTTAATACTAGGCTTTAGATATCTTTAGGGGGCTTCAAAGCCTCTATATTTTATACAAAAAAACAAATATATTATTATTTTTCATTTTTAATTTATTGATCATAGTTTTGTATAACTCTTAAAATCCAGGGACTTAATAATGGTATATTAATATAAACCGAAGGTTTTGTTTTAGAAAGACAATCATAACGCCACGATAATATACCCAACAATTCATTATTACTATCTATTAAAGGACCACCATCATCCAAATCACAAGTACCAGCTGCTCCATTTGGTACACTAGCACATATCATACGTTCACTTATCAAAGGTGCAAAATAATAATGAGCTGCAGGTCCCCAAATATTAAAAGAATTACAATCCTTACGTTTCCATACGTTAAGTTGGGTATAACGTAATTCTAATGTAATATCAGGTGTAGCATCTCTTGGCGGATGCCAACCGATAGCCGTAGCATCACCAACATATTCATCAGTTATTCCTACCAAATTAATTACTTTATCCTCCGACAGAGGAAGCTCTTCTGCTAATCGTATCAGAGCAATATCAAAATCTCTGGTATTTTCATAATATCGTGGATGTGTAATTATTTCGCTGACATTTTTAACATTATCATTTGATACCTCAGTGCTGCCAACTTGAACATTAATTAGTGATGCATCACGACCGCGCTTAAAACAATGTGCTGCTGTAACAATAAAATAATTCGTTATAATTGAACCAGTACAGACACAAAGTCCATTATCAAGTATAGCTGCCTGAAATCCAAACTGATCTTCAGCAGCATTTTCTCCTACGATAGTGGCATATGTCAGGGAAACGAAATTGTTTAGAGCAATAATTAAAAGAAACGGCTGCATTTTATAAAAAATATTATTAATGAATTTTGTTTTGTATACAATTTTTTTTAAGTTAAATCAAGAGAAATGTTTGCATTTTTTTAAAGAAAGTTTGAATATTGAATATTTTAAAGAATAAATTTTGTTATATATAAATTTTTTTTGGAAGATATTTTATTAGGCAGGTTGAAGGGTTTAATTAAAATTTAAAGCTTTAAGTTGCTTGAATAATTTTAATTATTTTACCATGTTATTTGAAAAATATAGTTTTTATTTTTTGGTAACAAAAAGTTTAATTTGAAAATTATATATATATTAGACTTAATACTATTTGTTTGCTCTGTTTAGGGACTTTATTATGATGCTAGACTTTTGATTATAAAATTGCAAAACTCTTAAAATCCAGGGACTTAATAATGGTATATTAATATATACCGAAGGTTCTTCTTCAGAAAGGCAAACAAAACGCCACGATAATATACCCAACAGTTCATTATTACTATCTATCAAAGGGCCACCATCATCTAAATCACAAGTACCAGCTGCACCATCTCCGGTATACTAGCACATATCATACGTTAACTTACCAAAGGTCCAAAATAATAATGAGCATCAGGTCCCCAAATGTAAAAAGAATTACAAATCTTATGTTGCCACTATCTTGAAATAACGTTACACCGATCTTATCAAAGTAGTTTCAGGAGTAGCATCGTTTGTTGGATGCCAACCGGTAGCAGTAAATATATGTACAGATTCATCAATTGTTGTTGCCAATTTAATTATTTTTATATTCGATTCCTCCGATATTGAAAGTTCTGCGGCTAAACGGATCAAAGCAATATCAAAATCAATAGTAATTTCATTTTAGCGTGGATGTGTTATTATTTTACTGACATTTTTACATGATACTTCAGTGTTGCCAACTTCAACATTAATTAATGATGCATTTCTGCTGCGCTGAATAATAATAAAAACTTTTGATATAATTATCGAGTATAGCTGCTTGAAATTTAAACTGAAATTTGGTGGCAAAATCTTCTTCGATTGTGGCATTTGTTAGATAAATAATAGTGATTAAAGCGAAGATAAGGTTTATAGAAAGAAGAGTTTGCTAATGAAAACATTAGCAATAAATTTTCTTTTATATACAATTTTTTTAAAATAAATTTTATTGTAAAATTAAAATGTTAAGCTTTAATATGTTTAAAAATAAATAATTTATAAATAATAGAAAATAAATTTCCTTATAGTTACTACACGGCTTAATGTTATATATGCAAACTGTAGGGAAAGTAAATAAAAAATTAAATTTCCAAAGTTTTGGAAACTTCACCTTAAATATTTAATCACTTTTTAAAGCTTTTTTAAACATCAAAAAAAGCAAAATTAAAACAATAATAAACTTTTAAAAATTCTTTTTCTATTTTATTTTATATATCAAAATTTGCCAAAACTCTTGAAATCCAAGGTTTCATTAATGGTATACTAATATAAACTGAAGGTTTTGCATCAGATAAACAATCAAAACGCCACGATAATATACCCAACAATTCATGACCATTTATTAATAATGGCCCACCATCATCAAAATCACAAGTACCCGGTGGTCCATCTGGTACACCGGCACATACCATACGTTCACTTACCAAAGGACCAAAAACATAATGGGCATGTGGTCCCCAAATATGAAAAGAGTTACATTGTTTACGATTCCATACATTAAGATTAGCATAACGTAATTTTAAAGTGGTTTCTGGTGTAGCATCAACTGTTGGATGCCAACCGAATGTTATGGCATCACCTTCATATGGATAAGTATCCGAGGCCATATTAACTCTTTGTAAATTTGGTCTATCCAAAAGAGGAAGTTCCTCTGTTAGTCGTAATAGAGCTAAATCAAAATCTCTGGTCGTTTCATAATAGCGTGGATGTATAATAATATGACTGACATTTTTAACATTTTCACAAGACACTTCAGTGTTGCCAACTTCAATATTGATTAATGATGAATTTCGGCCACGCTTAAAACAATGAGCTGCTGTAACAATAAAATATTTCGATATAATTGAACCGGTACAAACATAAAGACCAGTATCTAGTATAGCCGCCTGAAATCCAAATTGATTTTCTCGTGCATAATCTCCCTCAGTAGTAGCGTATGCGAGATGTATTAAGGCAATTGGTGAAAAAAATAAAATCAACGTATAAACGTTATTGTAATAATACATTTTATTATAGGAAATTATAAACTTTAAAACAATTGCAAATAAGTTTTCTTTTATATGAAATTTTTTAATTAAAATTTTTTACGGTCAATTTAGGGATAAAATTATAAATTTTATGTTTTAATATCTATGAATAATCAAGCGATATTAGTAACAAATTTATATATTGATTTATGCTACAGCTGTTCTTTATAAAATTTCAGTTTTTAGTTTTCAGGATATAAAAAAAGTTCAAACGATCCTTTATAAAGGGCAAACGAACAGTTATTTCTTTTCTAAGTAAATTATTTCATTGGCGAATAGGTGGACTATATAGATATTGTTGTGCTTAATGTGAATTATAATAATGAAACTTTTAAAACAATTAAAAAGTATAATTAAATTTTATTTTGCTAGTTTAACCACAAAATTAAATCTTAATGGTTTGTTAAAAATATTTTAAATAATTTTATCGTAAAGACTTGTTTGAGAAAAAGTTTATTAAAGAAATTATTTTATCTTGAGAGTTTGATCGTACAAATAAAGCTAAAAATTTATATTTACCATAAAATGTATTTATCAAATTTATTTCCCTTTAACTATAATTTTAATATAAACAATTTGTTTATAAATTAAATTAAAATTGTTTTAAAATTTTCATAATATAATTACTTACTATTTAAAACTTTACAAACGTTTTTAACATTTTTCTAATCATTTTTATTTTTTTCTCTTTCTATTTTCAGGTAATTACAACTTTTTCTGAATTAAATTTCCATTTATTTGCTTTTATTAAGGTAATTTATTCAAAATATTAAAAGAAAGTTTAAAAAAAATTAAATTTATTTTATATTTAAAGCCTTACATGATCAGTTTACATTTAAATAGTTCCGCCTAAAAGTACACTACACTTTTTAATAACATTGTTATACAAAAGTTAACAGTTACTTGCACATTACTTTTTATAGTGTTATACTGTTATATACAGTAACGCTAAACGGCCGGCAACAGATTTTTTATTATTTTTTGTTTTAAACTGAAAAGTAATAATTTTGTGTAGTGACCTCTAGCGTTATGTTGATGTATTAAGATGTATTAATATAATTAACAGAATGTTAAGATAATCTGCAAATAAACACATTTCTTAACATTGTTTAGATGATTAACGATTTGACATGCATTTTGTAGGATACACAGAAAAAATATTTCACATTTTTTGTTAATAAAATTGTGATTTAACTTTGCATGGGAATTTAATTATATTATTTAAATTATTTTTATTATTTAAAATTTAAAGATTTATCCATAAAAATATAGAAATAAAATTAAATAAATGTCCAGCAATTTTCAGCTCATTACGTTTATTTAAAATGAATCATTGTAGTTAATAATATTATTATTATTTTTTTATGATTGGAGCAAAATTAATTCATATAAGCAATTTCGTAATTGAATTCGATTTTTCCTTTTTTCTGTGATATTCTTGACACATTGATATTCCTCAGAATCACTTTTTGAGTCGATTTAATGATTTCCGTATTTTCGTTCGTCTGTCAGGTTGGCTGTCTGCCATATAAACCCTGTGAAATAATTACAGCTCATAATATTAAAAATATCTTGATGAAATTAAGCACAAATAATTATTTTGGCACAAGGACGAAGCCAATTGAAATTGATTATGATTGGTCCCCTATTTCACATAGCAAAAATATATCAAAGATAGCAATATTTTTCCAAAATTTTATGCAAATAAGTATCAATTTTTGTGATAAATTTAATCAAATTTCATTGGTCCATATATGACCATAGCTCCCATATAAATCCCTCTTTCGAAAATCTCAGTTGTTATCGTCCTGTGAAAAAAAACCTTATTTCTAAAAAGAATCGCTCAGCTCGATTTCAATTTGCCAGAGGTCATTTAAATTGGACAAGACAGACATGGGATACTGTCCTATTTTCGGATGAGTTCAAATTTAATTTAAGAGGCAGCGATGGGAAAACATTTGTAAGATGACCAAAGGGAAAGAGATTGACCCAAAATATACTAACAAGACAGTTAAATTTGGTGGTAGCAATATTATGGTCTGGGATGTTTTTCAGGCCAAGGTACGGGTCCAATTCATATTATAAATGATACTATGACTGGTATAGGATACCGAAAACTTTTAAACGATGTAATGTATCCATGCGCTGAGGAAAATATGCCGCTAGTTTGGAGATTCCAACACGATAATAATGACCCCAAACACACCTCTAGGGTTGTAAGCGAGTGTTTACAATGCAATAAGGTACATATTTTGAAGTGGCCTGCCCAATCACTATGGGAAATAGTAGATCGCAAAATACGGACTGAAAATTACACCCGAAAGGAAGATTTATCGACTGCGGTTATAAGGATAATGGCAAAATATTTCAAAAGAGATTATTGACTCTTTAATTGGTTCAATGCATCGTCGTTGTGAAGCAATACTTAAAAACAAAGAATACCCAACAAAATACTGACTTATTCAAAACTTCAGACCATATTTGTTAAGATAATACCTAAGTTTCCATTGTTGTCAGTATAGTATATTTATGAATAATTTTTTATTTTTTGTTATTTAGAATTTAATAATTTTGTTGTTTATTTTTTGTTTATTTACAGTAAATAAAAGGATTATTAAATATTGTACTTCCAAGAAAAATTATTTTTTTAAATTTATTTTGAATTTTGTTCATTTTATAAAGAAATAGAAAAAGTTTCCATCTGTATTGTCAAACATTGTAAATGTTAGTATTAACATAATATTAAATATAATAATATTAATTACTTGATAAAATATCGAACATAATTGGTCAGATTTAATATAAAATCCTTAAAATTTTTATGCAACACGTGTAGGGTTCATGAGGCCAATTTGTACTGAATCGTTAAACATATTTTAGCAAAAATAAAACGTAACGCAGGAATTTCATTCTGGACCATTTTAAATAATGCTGTTGGGTCCAAAATCTAAAAAAAATCTAAAAGTGTTACCTTATTCTTCTTAATTCTCCGGGGCTAGTAAAGTTATATTGGGGGATTACAATGTGTGCATCATGTGTGTATTGTCGATAATGTCATAAAATTTTACATAAGAAAGAAATATTTTTATTCAAAAAAAAATGTCATAACCATAAGATTATGGACATAGAATGAAGCTAAAAAGAACTCAATGAAAAAATTACTCAAAAGGACACAACGTAACTACAATTGTTTTTGTTTTCCAATGAAATTTTTACTAACACATTCATTAGACTCACACTGTGTTTTGTGGACAATCGACTTAGGGTTTTTGACAACTGAACTTCAATATTGTTGTAAATCTATGGTTATGACAATACGACATGTAACCACACTTTGTGTCCCCCAAATATAAATAATACATTTAAATAAAAAATAGATAATGTTTGTTTTCTCTCTTATTAGGCTATAGAAAACTCAATTTAAATTGATACTTTTTACTTCAAAAAAGGAGCTTTTTAGTAAACATTTTTTAATTTTGTTTCTAAGATAGTGATAAGATATAAAATTAAATATTTCACATATTGTCATTTCTTTTTTCTAATTTCTTTAGATTGTACAAGCAACAATTATGATTGATCTTATCTATAGTTACATTTTTTAGCAAATAAAAATAATCTTCCTTTTTTTGCTTATCTTTAGGAGTGTCTAGAAACACCTCCAGCTATATCTAAAATATTCCTTAAATATCTTAAATTTTAAACGTTTTCCTCTTCTTTATCAATCACATTATAGTTTATTTCCTTACAATTATTATTATCTCCTTCATGCCTATTTTAAAATACACAATTTTTGAAGGCGTTTTTTCCACCTCTTTTTTTACAATTTCTTTTAGAACTTCTTACACTTTATTTAGTAATAAATTTAGTTTTTCTTTTCTTATAGTTTTCTTATTGATATGACAGTTTCAAATGTCATGGTTTATTATTATTATTATGGCTCATATTTCTTTAATACATACATATGTATGTGCTTCAAAATAATAATTATATGCAAGTATATATGACTGTTATTGTTGTTTGGCTCAAAAATGTAAACAATCATCATCAATTCAAACTTATAAACACACAAACACTCAGGCATAAATAGTGTATGGGAGAGAGATAATAATAAATTGCTCATTTCCTTATTAATAAAAGGGAATTTTACTTCTCATCACACCATATGTTGATTATATGTTGGTATGTGTATATTTAATTGTTATTGTTTTTATTTCCTATAAATTTTGGTAAATTTTTGCGAGCAACAACAAAATATGTTTATGCATATGTATGTAGGATGACAAGAAATTTTTACTGGCCATGTGCAAAAAATTTGTCATAATTTTGCGTTTTTTTTTACAAAAAGGAAAAGAAATTCTTATTGACATTTTGTGAGTTTGTTATATTTTGGCGTTAAATTTGTGTAGACAAATTGTTAAAAATGATGTATTGATATATTTTGCGGTTTTAAGACAGAAGGGTCCGGTTTTAAAAAAGGGTAAGTTTTTAGCCAGAAATTTATTACCTAAATTAAAAAATGTAATACTTATTAATAAGAAACTTAATAAACATTGTAAGGAATTTCCTTTAGTTTTAGGAAATTGTTTATTAAATTATTAAAAATGTTAATAAAGTAAAAAATTATACAAAAACATGTTTAATATAAGATTTATAAGTCTCTCACTATTAAATAAAATCCTTTAAATCCTAATAAAACTGTCAATTAATCATTAAATGTCCTTTTTTGTAGAGAAAAAAACTTTAACAAATAATATAAAAATTTTATTTTTTTACTTAACGGCCTTAATCCTCATTGCTATCTTATGCCAAATTGCATTTTATTTTTTATTTTCAACACAAAATAAAACATTAAATAAATTAAAATATAAATGCATAACTAGACATAACAGACAATGAAATGCCTTCAAAAAAAGAACATAAAACTTCACTCATCGTAGAGTTTAAAAAGAAAAATTTAATACAACAAACAATTTGTGTTGATTTATGCGTTTCTTTACAATACTGACAATAACACGGGTTTTAATTCATTTCATTTTTATACTATTCTGCACTTCTTTTTAAACTGTCGTCTTTTTTTTTTACATTGTTGTTATTTTAGCTGTCTTTTACTAACTACTTCTACTTATTCTTCTTCTTCTTCTTCTTGTTATGCATTTAGTGACTCTTTGGTTTAAGAAAAACAAAAAATTGCATACACATTGTTAACTACTAACGACCCAGCGACAAAGACACAATAAAATACTCTTCTGTTTTTTATTCGCTCACACAAAATATCTGCAATTGACAATGAATGCAATTTTAATTGTGTTTTTATTGTCATCATATTGCATTCATAAAGGCAAACAAAATTGTAAAGAAGAAATTTAATATAATAATAATGAAACTAACAAACATTGAAACCCAAAAGAAGAATTAAAATATAACGTCTTTAAATGTTATGTGAGAAATCTAAGACGGCTGGCGACAAATGCATAATGATAATAAAAAAAAAAATGGCACTATAATACAATAACAAGAAAATGCACTTTTTTCAAGAGTTTTATTGCCTAGAAGAAGTCAGCTGATAAGGGTCCCTTTAGACAACATAAATACATACCTAAGTATGTATATTTTGAATGGTTAAATACCCGCAAAAAATAAAGAGAAATTATATTAAATTATGTTGGTTTTAGTTTAAAGGAAAATAGATAAATTAAAATTGTTCATAACTACTTAATTAAAACAGTTTTAACTAGGTAATATTAGAATTAATTTTAAAACCTTTATTATGAAATATGACATATTTTAGTTTTTAACTAAGAAATTTAGTAGAAAGCTAAATGAAAATTCCGTATAGAAAACTCTGTAAATGTATAATCCAATTGATTTTAAGGGCCTTATTTTGTAAAACACTTCCCCTCACTTAAAAAAAAAAATCATGTAAATTATTTTTGATTTTCAAAAATATGTATGGACATTTTTTCAAAGTTTGGTAAAGGGATTTAGGAAATAAAGGGATAAGTTATTTATTAAAATCTTGTTAATAATTTATGACAGTCATCATTTTTAAATTGCTCTATAAAGTTTGGTCTAAGCCCTTATAGGCGATATTTAATTTTACCATAATTTGTACTAATTCTTTCAAAATTGCATTGGCTTGTTTTTCACTGTAACCAGTTAAATTTAATGAAGGTTACTACATGGTGTAATGAAATAGGTGCGTGTAATTTTACCATAACTGGAATTAATTTGAAAATGTCTATTTTGGAAGGTGAAATTTTGTAAATAATTAATAAATCGTTTACTTCGAAATAAATTATTGTGGACTGTATAAGCTTCAGTCCCCTTTCTTTTGCTTTATTATTTAAGACCCTTATTAAAATAAAAGTAGGCTTAATAAAGCTTTACTAACTTTTTTTCTTAGGAAAATTTACATACAAAAAGATAGTAAACCTTTATCAAACCTACATTAATAATTTTTTTTGTGAATACGACTGTAAATCTTTATAGGCGATATATAAAATCTAGTCGTAATAATTATTTCAAATTTTCATTCGCTTGTTTATATAAATATAAATCCAAGGCAAAATGAAACAGGTGGCAGCAGTTCTACAAATACAACAATATGGTGAATTTATTGTAATTTTTTACACATGGAGTTTGACACTTTAGTGGGTTAACAAAAAATGTTGCTTATATATGGACTTTGACAGTTCTAAGTAGTAAAAAGAAGTAAATAAAACAATTAAAATAGATCACTTCGTTAAATTCGTCCTGTGTTGTTGAAAGAAAACTTGCAGGTCTCTTCGAATTTTTATATATTATATATTCCTTTTTCCAAGTGTCCTTATGTTGTAATATTAATTGTTTATTTTGGATATCCTAAAATCTCAGCTTGTAATTTAATAAAAAAAGATTTTTTAAAATCTAGAAATTTATTTAATTTCTGCAAAAAAAAACGTTATAAACAAATAAAGAAAGAAACAAACAAATAAATAAATAAATAAATAAATAAATAAATAAATAAATAAAGCGAATTCAAACAAGTGACCTTACGCGCCGTCCACACACACTTTTTTATGTCCAAGCAATGAACAAAATTTTGTGCACACATGCGTTTGGATAGTGTGGACCCAACATGTTTATGTTCGCACAAAGTTGTTTGCACAATTGTTCGAGCAACCATGTCTGCCATCAAACGTAATTTTGTATGCAGAAGAAGAGGCACTGAATGCAAAAGTATCGAAGTAACACTGTCGGCAAACAAAAAATTATGATTTGTCTGCCGACGTTTTGTTCATGTGCGAACAAGAAAAAGGCTAGTATAGAGCGTACGTTAGAGATGCGTTGTTTACACAATGATTATTCAAAAAACATATGATACGTTTACTTTTCTTCATTCTACGTTGGGTCGAAAAATTGACTGGTTGGGCTGACTAATACTTTGAACCATAATATAATAAGAAAGTATACTCGCAAGAACAGGTGTTTTGCAATTTTTTCATTGTGATATCTCGCGGAACAGTCAAATTGGTTTTACATTCGCATGCAAATTTTTTTCGAATTATTTTTACTTTTTCTGTCCTTTATTCCCTCATTTGCAGTTCATAGCATTTTGACTTTATGGGCAGTAATTTTACAATAACTTTGAGTCTACATTAGAGAAATTTATATCAAGACAAACGTCAAATTTTTGATTGAGTTGCAGATAATTTTTTATCTCTGTCAATTATAGAGGAAAACGTATATCATAATAAATCATTTAAAAAGTACCAACAACAATCAAGATGGCAGAGCTCGAGCGATGACAATTTTCTTTTAACGCTGCAATAATACTGATATATTCAGTCTACATTAGACAAATCTTTATCACGACAATTTTTTGACGTTTGTCTTGATAAAAATTTATCTAATGTAGACTCAACGTAACAAAATACAAGTAATTGTTGTTTTTGTAGATATGAGAGCACTTTATAATTACGCTATGCTTAGAGCATATAGGCGAAATAAATCAGGTGGCAGTAGTTCTGCAAAAACAACAATTATTTATTATGTTACATAAAGCTTGACTCTTTAGCGTGTAAGCAAAAATGTTCTAATATTGAGTTTGAGTGTTTTAAGTACTAAAAAATTATTAGCTGCTTAAGTGAGGTATAATCCTCTATGGAATATTATTAAATCCCTCTGCTTGGCTCCCTATAAGCTGATATTTATTTATGACTCTATCACGTTCTTCATTTTAAAAGTTTATCCTAATAAAACTGTGATTATCCTTGTTCTCAAGTCTAGCGACACAATTTTATTCTTCTTTTTTTTTTATTATTTAATCAAAATATAAAATCTATAAAACCAACCAACAATAATTTAAAGAACAATGCATTTTTTTATTGATTTTTTTTTGTTTTTGTAAAATTATACATATGTGGCTTGTGCTATAGTCATAATATTATAGACATCTATGATGATGATCAGCGTCATCATGATCATCATCATCGTGCAACTATTATTATTGTATTGAATATTTATCCATATTTATAAGCCACACAAACCAAAAACCAATGACACCGGAAACTCGTGACTGGAATTTGTGACCAACGTTATATTTTCTCACTCACTTACTACTTACTATTGACTAACTCTAAGTAGAGTTGTTTTAAAATAGTAGTAAATAGAGAGAGAGAGATATAAGAAAAAAATTATATAAACAGTAATTCTATTTAACCAAAGTTCTTGGTTTTTTATAAAATATTTATTGACTTCTTTACAAAAGCAAAAAAAAACATATTATATGCAGAGACAACAAACCACAAAAGTCAGGCAAAGAAAAACCACAAAAGAAATTAAAGAAAAATCATAGATTTTATAGTATCAATAGAAAATTTTATAAACAAAAAAGAAAAGAAATATTAATTAACATAAATTTCTAAAACAAACTGTTAGAATGTTATACACAATATATCCGGTTATAAAACTTTCTTTATTAAATTTGTTTAATATTAAAAAATAGAAAAAAAAAATCACTTCCCTAACTTAGGTTATAAAAACTATGACAGTTTTCTATGATTTATGTGTTTTCATTTCAAACATTTTTACCTAAATTCTAGTGTAGCATTTATGATGAGTTTACCAAATTTAAATAAATTTGCCATAACTGACCTATTAGCCTTTAAAGGTTTTAAATTTTCCTTAAATTCTTTTCTTTTGTTTCTATTTGTTTTATTTAAGTAAATTTTCACTTTCTCTGGGGCAAAAAAAAAAATACATTTTCCATGCTTGACCTACCTTTATTAGCAAATAACAACAACATTCTGTTTTCTTGTCTTTTTATACGAAAATTTTTGTAAAGAAAATAAAACATTAAAGATTTTTACGCACACTTGAACTAATTATTATGACAAGATGAGAAACATAAAATTTGCGTGTTAAATTTTTTAAATTATAACTTATAATTGTTGTTAAAGATGTTTTTTAATGTAGTAAAATAGTTTCACAAATAGTTTTGTGGAGGTAATTTAATAATATATTTCAATTATTAATATAGTTTTTTTGGGGGAAAATAAGTAGTTGAAGATATTTTTATTAAAGGTGAAAGTTTTAAAACTAAATATTTATTAAATTTATGTTTTAGTAAAATGTTTAAGAAATTTTTGTAAATGTGTCAAAATTTTAATTATTTTTTATTGTTTAAAAGTTACCAGCTCTGTAAAAATATTTTAACCAGTAGGCATTACTTTTTTAAATGTGATTAGAATC
>MINK01174643.1:241-14560 GCA_001735545.1 Phormia regina
AAATTATTACAAATTTTTTCGGCTAAAAATTCATTTATTTTTCACTTTTTTGGAAGTAATTATTAAGAACATCCAAAAAACGTTTAAAATATTCACTTTGTTTCACTTTGAAGTTGTGAAAAAGTTCTCTTTTTGAAGAACTTCAACGTTTTTTGCTGGGTAGTTATAATCAAACAACATAATTATATTAAATAAAATAGAAATGTATATTACTCAAATAAAAATTGAATTAAAATACACCATTAGTTATTACTAAAAATATACATAAAATAGGAAAACATATCCGAAATGTTAGGGAGATTCTTAATTTTATAATATTTATATGTTTTTGTCACACAAGGCGTATGAGAAATAACTTTCGTAAAAACCATCAATATTACCCATCAATATTAAACATAAATATTTTTATTGCACATATTCTAATGTTTTAATGGTGGCTTAAATAAATTTTCAACAAAACATTATAATAACCCAATATTAATTTTTAATCCATTAAAGTTGATTTATTTTTATATTATTTTTTTAAACAAAAACTTTGTAGACAGTATTGAGTTTTAATATTTTTATGGACTTTTTTCTCTAACAAAAAATAAAGGGAAATAAAAAAAAAATAATTCTACTGAGTGAAAAAACAGGCTACCTTTAAGTAAAATAAACATTTGATTGATATATTATTGATTTAGCACAAGAAAATAAATTTGAAAAAAGAAAAGGAAAATGAATATTTTTTTTCACTTTAAGTATATGTTGTTGAAATTTTGATAAGGGTACACATAAAAAGCTTGTCATTCTGTTCGCATTATTTAGAAAGAAAAGTAATTTTTAACTAGATTTTTAACTAGAAAAGAACAGGTAAAATAAAATCCGTTATTATTCAAGAAAAATATTAGCAATTTGACAGTTGATAACTTATGAACATTAAATGGGTAAAACAAAATCAAAAGGGTTGATATTAAATCAAAGTTTTTAGATGAAATTTAAATTTTAGAAGAATAAAATATACAAAGAATTTTTATATTAAACCAAAGCTGTGTATAAAATTAACTGTGTGAAAAATAAATGTTTAAAATTAGTGGATTTTATTTTTTTTCGTGAAATAAATCTGCAACATATTAATTGTTGGGGTTACAAAAAGTATAAGATATTTACGGCAAAAAATTACGTTAATTTACTTCCTATAATAATTCTATGATAATAAAAGTTTAGTATTAAAATATTATTGTGAGTAAGGTGATATTGCAATGCTTGTAGCGTTATTTGACGGTTTAAAAAACGAAAAGTGTTATACACATGGTAGACCTCTACTTGCTGCTGCATATTAAAGATAAAGATATTACCTTTATAACGATGTATACATATTTTTTTCCATCATAATTTCGAAGGTCAATTTATTTTACAAATTCTTAAGAAATTATATATTGTTGACACAACTTTTCTCCATATGGATATACAATTTTAAGTTGGAGCGTTATTTGGCTTAGCAGTTATGGACAAAAATAAAATTTAACGAGAGAAGGTATAGTCGGTCAATACCGACCATATGATACCCTACACCATTGCCTATGTGTACCAAAATTCGGGAAGGAGCCAATTTGAAACCTATACTTGTATTGAGTTGGAAAATAAAACTTACTATTGCATATATTACGGTCGTAGTAGGAGAGATTCAATGTATGCATGCACTTTTGGTGGATGTCCCGATTGGTGGGTCTTAGTACTGGGAGCTAATGTCAATTATGAGACTGATATTCATGAAATTTTGCAGAGGTCACTTCATTACGTTACATATGTCGAATATAAACTAATTACAACATTTTTGGTGGGATTTATGCAGTTTGAAAGATAGTCATTTTCGTAAAGAGGGGTTTTATATGGGAACTATGTCTAATTATGGACCGATCTTCATAAAAATTTGGCACATGGGTTTATTCTTCTAAAAAAAACTCTGTATCTTGGGTTTATTTCATCTAAATATTTCATTTTCTAAAGGGTATTTTGAGGTATAACTCTAATTCCCGGGCAGAACATTGTTAGATGGAGGGCTAGGTGAAATAATGGGCCGATCATGACAAAGAATAGGCACTTTGTCCTTGTGCCAAAATCATATGTAAATTGCGAACCTGTCTTGGGCGCAAAAAGCTTTACATAAAGCCAAGCCACGACCAGCCCGTCCAGTGCCAGCCAGCCAGGCCCACCAGACGGACGGAAGGACGGACATCAGTGAAATCGACTCAAAAAGTGATCGAGTCGACGGTATAGTTTTAAGGTGGGTGGTAGAAAATTTTTTTCTCTGCGTTACAAATATTTGCACGAAACACATAATACCGCAGGACCACCCTTTGTGGGTAGGGATAATATAATACTGTAGTAATTTTAAAAAATAGATCAGGTTCCGTAATGAAATATAGAATCGTAAGGAGTTATTTAAACAAAAAATAAACATTATATCTCCAAAAACATTATTTTTTTCTAAAAATGGTAAAAAATTAAATAAAATGTATAGAACTGTATGTTATGCCTTGTCAATTTTTCATGTGGTCATCATTTAGATCAAGTAGTTATACAAAATATAGAACTGGATGAAGGGCTCCAGAATGTAATGGTAAAATTTTATTTTTAATTACTGCTCATCGTAAAAAAATAATTTCAAAATAATTTTTGTAAATATTTTAAATTTTACATACAAAATATTTGTTTTTCCTGTTTTGCTTCATAACTCCTAAACCAATAGAGACTCCATTTTGAAATTTGGCACAAATAAAAAGAAGGGTTTAATTATCAATATATGTATTTTTTAAGAATTTTAAAATTCCGTTTTTTGAGATATTAAATTTTAATCTTTTTTGAACTTTGAACTTTCGAAGCCTACAAATGTTTTACTTTTCCTTTTAGAGTCAATAAATATAAGAATCTAACAATAAATATTTCATACGTTATGAGCAATAACGTGTGATTACTTTTGGAAAGAATTCAATCGCCTTTTGATTTTAAAACGTTTGGACCACTTCCAAAAAGCCAAAAGATTTACAGTTTGTTGAAAAAATGTATAAAATTAAATAATTTGAAAACGGTTGAATTCAGAGAATTGATCTTTTTATATAATTTATGCTATTTTAGAAATCACAAAAATTATTACACTTTCTTTTTATTTTCTTTTGGGTCCCAAAATTATTTTCAATATTTCCTGGAGCCTTAGAAAAACATTTTTTCAGCGTCCTGTATTATCTTTGAATAAAACATTGACAAATTGTCGTCTAACTGTATCCACCAAACAATAAGCGTTTTCTACTCCACGTTAAATAAATATTAAGTATTTAATTTATTTAAAAAAAAAATAATAATAATAAAACACAACATTTTATGTTATTAAAGTACAAAAATAAAAAAAATCAAAGAGAAAACTGTCATGATATTATGAAACAAATATAAGACAACTATATAAATAAATCAAATTTTGTAAACATTACTAAAAAATAAAATAAAACAAAACAAAAGAAAACTTTAAACAAAAGTAAGAATAAAAAATTGTTTACTTAAATTTAGACAGTTATAAGACAAAGTTTTAAAATATTTTCTGTTTACAAATTAAACAACAGAAAATAAATAAATGAAAGAATAAGAAAAGACCAACAACTTTTTTGTTAAAAAAATCAAAGTAAAAATAAAACAAAATAATTTTAATGACTTTTTCTTAATTCACGAATATATATTTTTTAACTAACTTATATACATGAAAAATATCAATACTATTTCCTTTAAATTTATTGTTATGTTAAAAACTAAATATAAATTCATGACATAATTTCCTTGAATGAATTTACCATAAAGTTCCTGGTATGATGATGAATTACGTAATATTTCATTTAAAACAACAACCAATACTTAATAAAATCTTAGATCATTTCCTAATAATGACTAAACAATTAATTAACTAATTGACTTTAATAAAGGTAAATCAATTACATCACTTTGTAAATAATTAATTAAATTTCACGTTTACATAAACCTTTATGTAAATCTTGATTCATTTTAAATGTTACATTATATAATTTACCCTAAATATTATATCACAACAAAAGCAATAACATTTTCAACTCATGTTTGGCAAATTAATCTTTCTTTTTTCATTACGTCCTGCTGAGCTGTTTTTTTTTTCCATTTTTTCAGTTAAATAAAAAAAATCTAATATCCTGAATTCCTACATTAGATATAGAAATAATGATTGTGTTACATTCGTTTTTGTTTTTGTCTATATTATTAATCAAATTTTTTTTTTAAGAAATAGAGAAAAACGCATATTTTTCTACATTTGGAATTTATTCAAGGTTGGTTACAAAACAGATGTGAATATGCGAAACGCAGCTTTGAATGTACATATGTATATGTCTTTTTTTATTAAGTAAATATAAATGAAATAAAATATAGAGCAAATAATTTTAATCGATTTTTTAAGCGACATTATGCAAATATTAAACTAATATAAATTCCTTTTTATTTTTACACAATGATAATACGAATAAAGATGATATTATTTATTATTGACAAAATATTCGAACTGTGACTATAGTTTATGTGGATGGTAGTTAATAGAAATAAAATAAAAGTGATACAATTATCTATTACAAGGTTAGGTTGTAAGGATTACACCGACTAATTCAAAGTGCGTGCCCATAGAGACTAAGGTGGTTCATTATTATTTATTAAAAGCTATAATCCCCTTCTTTGCATTCCATTTCGTTGCCTTGATATATTCAAGTAAAATCCAAGGATGTTTACATTTGATATCAGTCAACCTCAGAAAGAAAAAAAGAGCCAAAAACATTAAATCGGCCTATTGGATATGACAGGACATTCACATAAGAAGAGATAGCTCTCTTCGACAGCTTCTATACCACCTACAAGTATCACCTTCTTTAATTCGTAATATTACTATGTGCTTACCAAAAGTATTGTGGCCATTTATAAGATTAATTACCATTCTCACTTGCGTCCTATTCTTTTCCAGAAGAATATTATATTTTATTTTTTCTTCATCCCATAGTTGCTTAGTTTTTATAAAGCTGCCAAATTCTTGCCATCGACTCCACCAAATATATGTCGATTCATGTTTAATTTTTTTAATGACCAAGGATAGGGGTGTGTAAACTTCTCTTACTGCATTCTTCTGTAACATTAAGGCAAATTATGAGTTCAATGAAATTAATGTAATATATTTATTTTATTTAATGAGCATGCACATCGATTCAATGCACAAATAAATTCATTCAATAAACTTGTACATTAAATTTCAACATTGATCCAAAGAACGTGTACAGGGGGTCAAATTGAAACAAAGAATATTTTCATTGTATTTCTTACATTTTTACTTCAGTTTACGTATTTACTACGACAAAACATTGAACAAATAAATAAATTTCAGCTGCACCTAAATATACTCTCGTTTTAATAAGATTATTAAAAAAATAATAATAATAAGAACTTAGATATAGCAGAAAAAGACTAAACTAAAACTAATAATAATAACGTTGAACAATTTTTAAGCACAATATCGATGTTATTTAAATTCATTGCAAATATAAATTTTATTTTTGTTCCCATACATATTGCTAGTATCGCTAAAATTATTTGAATTTAAGTTGAAGATGTAAGTACATTTCCATATTTTCTTCTAAAAGTTTGTTTCACACTCATATTTCCTAAAATATATCCGCCTTAAACATATAAAACTATTTATGGTATAAGCCGCAAAAGTCATATTGAAATGGATAAGTTACATATTGCTAAAACCATAAACTATTGCTACCAAAACTAATTTCCATTTATTAGTTAGTTTTATAGCCAGAACACAAACACTTAGAGTTTACCACTACAAATGTGTATAGATTCTCTAGATTTATAATAAAAACAACAAATAAGATAAACTTTTAATAACTATAAAAGTCAATAAATAAAATTCATATTCACACAAATATACCAGAATTCTCGCACATGCTATGAAACAAATTTATAAATATACCATATTCTTTACACACATACACATGCACATACATATACATACGTAAATGTATGTATGAACTAATATTTATATTATTACAACCACTTCTAATAGACCAACAGTTTGTATATATAAATTACAAATATGAAGTATATCGTGGTAGATTAAAATGAAACAGTAAAAGAGAAAAACGGAACATACACATTTTAACCTCTAGAGTTATGACCTTGAACTTGTATTGTTTCTTGGTGCAAAATTAAATAGTATGTATAAGCTGAAGTACTTACATATTTATAATAAAAGTTATTTAATTTTTTGATTACATTTATATAACTCATATAAACTCAAATGCTCTTAAATTTAACCACATATAAGGATATTTACAATACAAATACTATAAATCATAGAAATATTTTATAGCTTCTCACATTAAAATGTGTTATGGCCAAAGTATATAAATATTACCAATAATTTTTATAAACAAAAATTGGCAAATGGCAGGCAAACATTAGAATCTAATGAAAAACTATTACCCATAAATATAGAGTATTAGAAATATAATACTTAAAAATTTCATAATATTTGAATTATTTATAAATTTTATATCAATTTTTATAAATTTTATATCCAAAACTATATATATTTTTTTTATAACGATAAAATAAAATCAATTTTATACTCCGTAACTAAATTTAATTAGAATTCTTGAACAAATTTTTTTTGATAAGAAATAATTAGTTAATAACTATTTTTCTTACTTTAATTCCACTGTTCACATACCTTACAAAATTAATATTAACATGTATATTATTACATTTTTTACATATGCTATACATATGCGCGTGTAAAATCTCTATTATATGTCTGCCAGGACAAATTAGCGAAGGTAAAACTTTGTAAATTAAAAACATTTTTATGTGCTCATATTTTTACATCATTAATATGAAATCATATAACAACAAATAACAATAATGGGTTCCTATAAATTGGTAAAACTTATTGAAAGTAAATAAAAAAAGTATTAATAATATTTAATAGACAAATAACACAGATCAACAGTGATAAAAAAAAAATTTGTAAATTTGCTGTATTGATTTTTTTATGATCGAGAATAGTTTATACAATTTAGACTTTAGTTCAAGAATTTTTTGATAAAATATACAGAAAAAAATGTATTTTTGTCAATTCAACAATATTCTCAATCTTTCAATAATTTTATAGTTATAGATAAAAATTTTCTCGATTTTTAATAATTGTTTTTTTTACGTTTTTGAAACTCATTACCAAATAACTATGAAGTATTATGAGTAAATAAGATTACTTATGTGATTTTCATTCATTAATTTATCTAAATTGCAACATTTTTATCGATTTTGCTCCAATCATCAAAATGATAATTTGAAAAATGACTTCATTTTTTTATTTCTATATTTCATAGACAAATATTTAAAAATAATTTTAAACCAATTAGAATGTTAATTATAATAACAAATAATGTAATTAAATTAATAATACTTTTATTAAGAACAATTTGAAATATTTTTTTCTGTGTATAATTTTTTTTAGATAATACGTACAGGAAAATTAACGAAACTTTAGACAAATAGTTTAAGTTAAAAAAAAAACTAAATGGTTGCCTATATGTACGAAAATTCGGGAAGGAGCCAATTATGGACCTATATTTGTATTAAGTGTAAAATAAAACATACTAACACTGAATATTACGTCGATACTAAAATTCACATGCACTTATGCACTTTTGGTGATTCCCAAATTTGGGTGTTATACGGGAGCTATTATCAATTATGGACCGATCTTCGTGAAATTTTTCACTGTCATTTATACTTGTAAAATTGTTATTTGTTTCGAATATTATGTTAATACTAAAATTTTTATGGGATTTGTACACGTTTAAGTTATTTTCGAAAGAGGGATTCATATGGGAGCTACCGATCTTCATGAAATTTAGCACATGAATTTATGCTTAAATAAAACTAATTTATATAAAATTTCATAAATTATTTTTAAAATACTTTTGAGTGTTAAAACTCTATTTCGTGAGAACATTTGTATGAGGACTAGTTGAAATAATTGGCCAATCACGACAATAGTCAATAGGTTTCGTCCTTGTGCAAAAAATCATATGTACCAAATTTCTTCAAATTATCTCTGAAATTGTGACCTTTAATTTGCGCACAAACTTTACATGTACAGCGAGCCAACCAGACGGACGGACATCGTTAAATCGACTCAAAATGTGATTCTAAGTCGAACGTTATACTTTAATATTTGCACAAACACATTATACCCCAACCACCTATGGTGGTGTAGGGTATAAAAAGAGAAAAAATTCTAATTATTGATTTTTGAAATATACGGAAAAAAATTTAATGCAAATAAAATAAGACAAACTTTATTTAAATCAATGCTTAAATTTTGATTTCATTCACTGTAATAATTACTTGAACATAATTTTAATTATTTTTTTTATAAAATCTAACAAGTCGTTTTCGAGATATGCTTCAATATATGTCAATAATTTTAACAAATGATTTTTTTCGCGAAAACTAGATTCAATTAAAAAAGAGTCGATTGATTATTTTTTACCAGAAACAAATATTTTATTAAGAAACGTATCGAATATTTTCTCGTTCGAAAAAATACGATATTTTGTTGTTGGTGTGAAAACAAACTACTCCTCAAATATTTTTTTCTACCATTTGCCAAAATTTATTAACACTTATAGTGTAAATCAATAATATCATAAGGATAAAATATTTCCCAAAAATCTAGAAACAAATACTAATAAAATGTTTGGGGTGAATTTAAATGATTTTGCAAAAAAAATGTAATACAATAAAGATTTCGTAAAAAGTTGGATAAAAACCACAATTACTTAAATAAGTAAAAGATTTGCTGAACACAGCATTATCGATAATATTACGTGAGTTATCTCGAAAAAAAAAAAAAATAATACCCGTCAAGGAGTCAATAAAACGTGACCAACACTTATCCCCTTACCACCTTATTTCACGTTTTTGTACAAAATTATTTTGCAAATAATAAAATCTCATAGAAAATTCATAGGGATGAACATTTTCACAGTTTTTCGTTATTATCAGGGAAACCACAATATGTAATTGCATATCCTTTTTGGCATTGATTTGTCCATATTTTACTCTTAAAGGCATATTTTTGTATTTGGTGATTTTTTAGTATATATTTGTGGCATATTTTGTTATTTTAAGGGCATAAATAACCCTTTTATTTTGACATTTTAAGAATACTTTTTAATACCTCATGAAAAGTTCTTCAAAATTGATTTTATAAAAAATAAACTCTAATTGTAACAACAAGATTGAAGATATGATTGATATTAATGAAAAAATAATATATTTTTTAAAGATAAAGCATTTTTGTGATTGTTTTCAAACGACACTTTCACGCAATTAAATATTTATCTAAATGATTTTAAATTATAGATTTTCATCAAAACGGGAACTTCGAAAATGTTGTCGGTTGCGATATTCTGCAGCTCAGAGATCGATATGGTAATTTTGATAATTTCTGAACCAATAATATGGTTTAAAACTAGATGAGTAAGAATATAAATGATCAATTACGTTTTTTTGAGACAGAATAGAAAACAGGAAATCAAATTTTATTTGTTTTAATAAAAAACATAATTTTGTTTAAGATTTATAAAAAAAATTGTTTTTTACGAGCATATTTTCGCGTTTTTAAAGCATATTTTTCGTTTTTTACTACATATTTAATGCGCATAAAACCCATTATTTTAGATCATACTATGGTTTCCCTGGTTATGATATAAAAAAATCAACAAAAAATTGCCAGTTATGAAACTCAAATAATTGCCCTTAGACAGATAGCAAAAATTAATTAATTTTTTAATTAATTTCTTGTAAACAATACTTCAATTACACGTTAATCGAAATGTCAATGATTACCTCAAAATTCGTATTAGTCAAATTTCTTAAGAAATTAGATTTTCTTAATTCAAATATTAAGTGAAATATTAAATTTAATCTTTATTACATTACCTACTAAAGGAAAATTTTATTTAAGTATTAAAAAAAAAAAACTAAAAAAAAATCGTGCTAATGTTGAATTGCACTAAAAGTCAATTTAAAATAAATGCTTCTTATTTAAGAGCAAAATAAGTATCTGAATATTTAATTTGCACATTAATTACACTACATTAAACGTAACTTAAATAAATTTTACTATTATAATACTTATGCACTTTACTTAAAAGATATACTCATTAATTTAGTTTTCTTCTATATTAAATAGTTTTGAAATATATTTTGGTTTTTATTGCTAAATTTTATGGCTGTTTCTGTTTTATCTAATAACGTAGTCATAACCTAAATACTCATACTTAACAATTTGATTACGTTGAATTCCTTCCTATAAAAATTGCATAAGATATAAAAGATATATTTGCAAAAAACAATTAACACGTAAATTTCCTTAAAGTTATTTGCCATATTTAGAGTCAAAAAATAAATTCCATGTTACGTAACAGCATTGAAGCGAAAAAGGGATCAAACATCTTTATATAATCGTATAATTAATCATGGAAAAACTCATAAAATTAATTGGGAAACATAAATAAAAGTCGTAAATTTACTAAGACGAACACAAGCAAGGCACAATTCCTAGGATGAATGAGGGAAAAGGGCACAAATCCTAGGATGAAAGAGGGAAAAGAGAATAAATACTGAAATGGAAGCATGAGATTATTTTGTTGAATAAGTGTTGATATTTGTTTGATTTTAAAATAAAGATGTAAATCTTGAGTAAATTGTCACTTTATAATTTAGTTACTGAGGATGATGAAGAGTGAATATATTTGTTCTAGCAGCATGAATTATTTAAAGAATACATAGCAACTGAGTTTAGATGGCAAAAGGAAGTGTTAATAATAGTGATTTGACAACTTTGAAAGTGATTTAATTTTTTAGCCTATTTAAAAATTGAAATAAATAATAAGAGATACGTGTGTGTCCCTAATGAAATAAGTATTTTATGATGATTAAGTGAATAGACAGGGAAACATTGATCCTGCAGTACAAAATTTCTGAACTAGAATTAGAAAGCCAAGAGGATTATATTCGTAGGTAGTCATATATATATAAAATATTTTAATCGTATTCTTTATAAAATTATATTACAGATTGATCAAGACTACAACTGGTGATCATCATGATATGCTTGTTTTATATTTATGGCATCTATATCAAGACTATAATATTTTGTTATTGATTATATTGAGTCAATATAGTACAATTAAGTCATTTAATTTAATACAAAATAAAAACCCAAAACACAAAGCAATTATTTTCAATATACGTTTACATTGGGACAAAACATATGTTTATTGAAATGAATATACTGTTCACTGGAATTATTTATTGTATCTAATGAACCCGTTCATTGATTTAAAATTTTATTATGATGAACTTTTACATTAAATTTTAATATTAATGTACTGCGTTGCTAGTTTAGCTTTTTAAGGCTAAATCTATTCTTTTTATTTTACTTTAGCTTCAACATTTTCGTTTTAGCTTCTAGCTTTTTTGTTTTTAATATAGCTTTAAAAAGGCTATTTAAAAAAAAACAAATTAAAGCATTTTTGTGTATTAATTTGCACAAAAAATCAAAATTTCTTACATTTATGGAAAATTGCGAAAAACTTTTTTTATATATGGTGTTAATTTTGGAGCCAAAAGTTAATTTAAAAACTGTGTTTTTCACTTTTTGTTCTTGGGCTATTTTCTAACAATATATTTTTTAAGGTGTGCAAGTATCTGTCCGTTTTTCAAGGTAATTTAAAAATAAAAATTTATAAATGATTAGAATTTTCTTTGTGATTTGAACTATTTTTAAATATTATACTTAAAAATCTAAATATATCTCATAAAAATTATGTTATCTCAATGCAGTCTGAAGAAAAACGCCATAAGGTTGGATTTTAAGCCTTTTTTGGATGCTTATAGACCGTACATCAATTAATATTAAATAAGCAAAATATCTTAGATACCAAAAGCAATTTCTCTAAAATCGTATAATTAAATTGAAAGGACAATAAACATCGTTTTAGAATGTTTTAATCACATTTGAGTTGTTGATATGCAATTTAATACAATTTCAATTGTTTCAACAATTTTATTTTTTCCAAAATTTAATTTACAATTTTAAGTTTAAACTTAAGTCCACTTTTCCATTAAACACTCCTGATAATTGGAAGTGTTAGCGATTAAAGATGCTCCCATCAAAGACAAATTTTTTATCTCCAGATTGGTATGATATCATAAATTTATCATATTGTCAATTTTTTTTCCAAAAATATTATCTTTTACTTATTTTATTTCCGATAAAAAAACACGTAATAAACCAACGACCATGGTGGTGTAGGGTATATAAAGAAAGAAAAAAATCTAATTATTCATTCTTGAAATATAAAGAAAAAATTTGATGCAAATAAAATAAGACATTAAGTGTTATATTGTGAAAAATGAGTGAAAGAAACTGTTATGTTCCCCTGAACAATTTTTTTTTTTTTGTGCATGTGGTCCATTTTGAATATAAGCCCTCGATATAACTTGGGGTTCTTTCCAGAAAGTTGGCAATATTTGTTTAAATAAAAATAAGTTTTTGGTTCTGGACTATTTCATTATTTAAATGGTTTGAAAAGAAATCTTTATCTTTATACAG
Source organism: Phormia regina (assembly GCA_001735545.1). Classification (NCBI taxonomy): domain Eukaryota; kingdom Metazoa; phylum Arthropoda; class Insecta; order Diptera; family Calliphoridae; genus Phormia; species Phormia regina. The sequence goes on from MINK01174643.1 coordinate 12,978, forward strand.
TAAATCCGAAGGAGCTTCGGGCTAAAGTCTCTCCACAAGCCTTATCCAAACTGTGTTAATTTAAGCTATATTTTAATCGGCTCAATAGTTTAAACATATAAAGAAATCAAAATCTAATACAAATATGGGAATATTGCCTTAAAAAACAACAGGATATAATAAAATTTGGCTTAATTAACTGAAATGTTTTTCTTTTCTTCTTATTTTACTTCAATCCTTTTTACACCTAAAAGTTTTAATTTTAAAGGGACATAAAACTAAAATTCAAACTTTCGAACATTTATATCACTGATTATTTTTTCTTTAAATATATTTTCAATTTCATAAAATTCATTCCTAAATAACATTTTTAACCGTAATTATGTTAAAAACCATAAATATATATTTTTTTCTTAAATTTTTTCAACCTTATTTTGTCTGCCTTAATTTTTCCAATTATAAATGTTAAATCAAATTTATAAACTGATCTCACAAATGATTAAATTTCACTCTACTATTGCATTACAATCACCATAAAGTCAATTCAACGAACACATGTACATATGTTCATTCCCAGCATCCGCTCAAATGTACCGCCAACAACAAAAACAGACAGACAGACAGACAGACAGACAGACAGACATCGGACATTTACTAATTACATTTTGCACTAAGTTCACCATTAAATCAAAAGCTAATCATCATATTTACCAACATAAAAGATAACAGAACTGAATAAAGGGAAAAACCTTTAACCAAATATACACATTGAACGATGTTGTACATATAATGTCTGTGTTTGGAAAACGTGCCTGATGATACTCCATCTAAATTATATTGAATGTTTAATGAAAACCAACAAGTGTTTTCTTCAACGTTGGTGACCCTTTGGAGGTGTCTAAAATAAATTACAAATAGTGCTGCATATACATACGTACATGAAGGGGTTTGTTGTAGAATAAATTTTGATCTGATATGAACTGGTTGGTGTTGTTGCAGTTATGCACATCAATGTCTCTATCTATATTTATCGTAAAACAATAATTCAGGGAATGTGATGTAAGTGTTTTCCAAGTAAAACTCTAAGAGTGGATTTTTCATAACGTTTGTCTGGTGACGTTACCAATGTTCTAGATGTCTTTAACACTTTGATGAGAATGTTGTTGTCTATGTACACGGTGTGGGTATAGTGTGTGTATTCGAGTTTTGTTTATGTGTTAGTTGGCTATAAATAAAACACTTTTCCAATCATCATAATAAGTTTTTTATTCTTGTGGCATTCAGTTGCACGTTTTTCATTTATTTATGAAATATGTGAGACTTCAGATTGAATCAAATATTTGTTTGTTCTTGTTATATATACACGTTATGAGAGATTTAATGCAGAGTTTTAATATCTGATTTAAGAACTTTTGAACTATTGGAATATATATGATTTAAAAAAAACTCTCTGGTAATGCTGCGCACTAATTTAAAAATGGATTTAAGTTACCCAACGTTCAAGCTGCAATTTTAATCAATACATTGTACAGGTTAAACAAATTATAGCTGTGCTGACGACAAATGCTATGATTTTCTAATTCGTTTTGGTAAAAAGATTTTAA
>MINK01174645.1:0-10373 GCA_001735545.1 Phormia regina
ATTTTGAATATTTTGTCAAATAATTTTTTATTATATTTTTTTTAACAACAAACACTTTATCAAATACAACAATTTATTCAGGTTTTAAACCTTGTCATTGAAAAGTAAGTACATCTTATTTCACTTATTTCAAAATAACTCCGAAACTATTAGGCTCATAAAAAATATTAAGTTGGAGTGATTTGAAGATATTTTTAGTCCGCATATTTTGGTGTATCACTTTGATCAATCGTACACACCATTCTTGAGCAGTGTTGCCAGGACTTGAGAAAAAAAGAGGCTAAATTTGACTTTAAAAAAGGTCAAAAAGGCTAAATGTCCCAAAAAATAAAGCCGGAAAAAACACATTTATTTGTTAGTTCTCATTAATTTTTGGTATTTCTTGAAGGTATATTAGTGAATTTATAAATTCAACATAAATAATCATCAAAGTTTTTTAAAGAAATAATTATAATATTCTTTTAGAATAAAGCTTCGCAAGCGAACATTTTCGCTAAATATATAAAATTTAGATTCTTTATGCGAATTAATACACAAAAATACTTAAATTTGTGATTTTTTGAAAATAAAATTTTGAAATTGTTAGCTTTTTTAAAGCTATGTTAAGAATCAAAAGAGCTAGGAAAAAGCTAGAAGCTAAAACGAAAATTTTGAAGCTAAAAGCAAAATAAAAAGGCTAGATTTAGCCTTAAAAAGGCTAAATTAACAACATTGTTCTTGAGTTATAAGGAAATATACTAAAATAATGACCTTACTATGGGCGAAATATTGGACACGTCCATAAAAAATCGAGACCTGATGAAAAAAAGAACTAAAAACTAGCACATCAAAATAAAGATGTGCTAGATTTTTTTGTTGACCAGTGTTATTGGCCAAATAAACAATTTTGTTTTATATTCAAAGATGCTATTCATTTGTATTTAACCCCAGAAACATTATCGTTCAGGTTTCTCTCGAAAATCAATATGTAGAATTTAATAATATTCAAAGATTGATATGATTTAATTATTTTTATGATACATAAATAAATTTTATCTTAGAAAATTAAAATAACTAAATGTAATATAATACTACATCATAGAAAACGTAACTTGCGTGCCAACAATTTTTTAAATTAATTTAATTCACAATGAATGTTTTTTTTAATGTCACATTTATTTTAAAAGGTGGTACTATATTGTGACAAAATGCTATCATTTATTTAACATACATCTTCCCATATTCTGCTACATCTTTTTACCCAGTCCTTTCAAACATAAGGGCTGTATATCTTATTTAATTTTAAATTAATTCCCTTAGTATAAATTAATTATTTAAAAAGTCTGTTTATAATTAATTTGTCTTTTTTTTAAATTACATACACATCTGTTGTCATACACCCACAGAATTTTTTTATTAGTTTTTTTTTTTTTTTTTGTAAATTTTCATTATGAAAGGAAAGTGTTCTTTGTGGATTTTAAAAGCAGTGCACTACTCACTGCTAGTTTAAACACAATGAACTAATTTAATGACATAGTTTTTTTTTTTTTTAAACTTCTTTAAACTTTATATGTAATAGTGAAATACTAGTAGAAAATTTGTTAATTATATTGATTTCTCTATACCTATAGATAAATGGGTGATTATTATAAAAAAAGAAAAACTTCCTTTGCAAAGGACTAAAATATATAAACTTTATATATAACAAAAAAAAAAAAACATGGTATGTACAATGTACATAAATATATATAAAAAATGAAATGTATACATAAACAATTCTTTTTTTAACTAATAATAGGGTCCTTTGTTCTCAGTTGGATAGAATTTTATTTATTTTAGTTTTAATTTTTTTTTTTTAATAAAAAACATTTAATGTAAAACATCATTGGCAGTAGTTTAAAATGTTTTTGACAGCTGACGTACGTTGATATTAAAATCTGTCATCACAACCTTTTTGAAAAATCATTAAAGCATAAAAAGAAAAATAGTTTAGTTGGTCAAGGTCGCACTTTTACAGCTTTACATTTTAATATTTGCATAATCCTTTTTATGTATGAATAAAGTGTGATTATATCATATTATGGCGAATTTAAACTGGTGACTTCACTTAATTAGCTGATTATTATTTTTTATATTTAGAACTCACTAGTTCTATTAAGCACAATTTTGTTTCATCCGCAGAAGTCTCAAACTTTAGGTAAAAAAGATAATAAATAATTTCGATTTTTAAAACTTCTGCCACCTGTTTAATTTCACCATTTTATTAAAATTCAATAACACAATTTCTATTATATTAATCCTAGATACATGAGCTTAAGAACATGAGAATTCATTAAAAGGGATTTGTGGTACAATATTGACAATAGATAGATGGTCATAACGCGCCATCCACACACGCTTTTTTCATGTTCGAGCAATGAACAACATTTTGTGTGCAGATGCATTTGGATAGTGTGGACCCAACATGGTTATGTTTTGTTCTTGTTCGCACAATTGTGCGAGCAACAATGTCTGCCATCAAACGTCATTTTGCATGAGGAAGCAGATGCGCTGTATGCATAAGTATCCAAGTGAGACTGTCGGCAAACAAAAAAATTTGTTCGACAAATGTTCTGCCAACTCAAAACAAAATGGAAAATATTGTATGTATTTCTCTGCCGACGTTTTGTTCATGTGCGAACCAGAAAAAGGTACTTTTGTCATTCTGTTTATAATTTTACAATTTACGTCGGAGCACAAAAAAGTTGATATTTTCAAGATCCTTGTAAGAAATTATTTCGATAGGATCATGTCTGTCCGTGTGTCGGTTGAAATGGCGTAAATGAAGCTTAATGATAACTGTCACATATAATATATATCATGCGATCGAAAATCCTTTCGAAAATTTTGCTATTGAATTTTTGCAATATCGGTTTATAAATGGCGGAGATATGATTAAAAGTTCGGTTTTTGCAAAGAATATTTGACAATTTTTTTCCTAAATTTGTGTGCTAAAAAATTTAAAAACTGGTTAAATTTATGAAGCCCTTGTTTAAAAATCTTTAGCATATTTTTATTTTTAGTATGGAATTATATATAATGGTATATAGCTATATAGAAAAACTATTTGCATTAAATTTTAGTTTATTCAACCAAATTTCTTCATAAACAGCCGAGTTATAGACAAAAAAGGAAAAAAAAATAATACAAATACGCAAAATAAATGTGAAAGTAATTAAGGCGAAAATAACCTCGATCTCGTTTTGGACTCCTAATGGTTTCAAAGTTCAAAGGAAGTTTTGTCTTTAACTACTGCACTTTTAAAATAAGTATTAACGTACAAGTTACATGAAGTTATTTTAAGAAAGCAGTTCCTTTTGGACATCTTTATTATCCATCAGTTGGAAATTTTTTCGAGTAATATAAGATATGATTTTTGTATAAACGAAAAAAATATTTATTGAATGTTCAGGATCTTTTTGAGTATAATTCATACATTGCAGCTTTGAACGGCATACGAAAAGATGCCATGAATTTCCTGGTTGTCAAAAACCTCCACAAATTTAACTGTTCCCACATTTGAATACAATTGAACTCCGTGCAAACATTACAGGGATAGCGGAGACATTTATTTGAACACGAATTTATTGCTTTAATATATATATTTAATTAATACTTCAATTTATAAGTAAAAAATTGCGGGGAATAAAAAGATATATAAAAGACCAGAGAAGAAAGTATAGTCGGTCAAGCCCGACTATATGATACCCTACACCACTGCCTATGTTCGGAGGGGCCAATTATGGACCTATATTTGTATTAAGTGCAAAATAAAAAGTACTAATACAGAATATTACGTCGATACTAAGTTTCACATGTATTTATGCACTTTTGGGTGATTTCCAAAATTGGGTCTTATATCGGTGTCAATTATGGACCGATCTCAATGAAATTTTGAGTGTTAAAACTCAATTCCGGGAGGACATTTGCATGGGGGCTATGTGAAATAATGGGCCGATCATAACCAATTTCAATAGGCTTGTGTCAAAATAATTATATGTGCCAAATTTCATCAAGGTATTTTTAAAATTGCGACCTGTACTTTGCTCACAAGGTTTACATAGACAGCCAGCCGGCCGACCAGACGGACATGGTTAAATTGACTCAGAGAGTGATTCTGAGTCGAACGGTATACTTTAAGGTGAGAGACCGATCATTTTTTCTGTATGTCACAAACGTCAGCACAAACGCATATTACCCCATACTGGTGTAGGGTATAATTATCGTCAAAAGATGATAATTATCGAAAACAATAGATTATTGTGATTTTAGCTTTTACTAAATTTAAATTGTTGGCAAAAATTTGAATACCAAATATATTATCATTAATCCAATACTATTTCCTTTAGATTTCTAAGAAATTCCTCAGTAATTTAACTAAAATAAAAATCGAAGAAAATTCAATATCGATAGTTTTAACCCGGAGGAACATATAGAGACGAAATTCTTGAATAATAATTAAACAAAAATGTTTTTTTTATTTTCTTTTAGCAACAACCAAACATACATGATTACATGTATGTTATTGTTGTATGAGTTAGGTTTTTGACAACCGACTTACGTTTTTGACAATTTCTTTCGTCTCTTGTTACTCTTTGGTTTTAACATCTAATATATTAATGTTAATGACAAATTATAGAAATAAATTGTGTACAACAAATTATAAATAAAATAATTAAAGTTTTCTTCAATATTGCGAAACTGGAATTCATTAAATCTATCCTTTAAATAATTTTGAAAATAGATTCAATAAATTTTTAAAAAACTTAATTCTATTTGAAATATCCTCTCACATTAAGTCAATTTAAGAACAGCATTTAATATAAAATTTAGAATTCAAACTTGAATTTGAAATAAATTGATCACATTTAGAGAAATAAGGTAAAATTATCATATTTTAAGCGTTTGATTTAGGATGGTAATTGTCTTAATTTGTTACTTCAAAATTGAGGTGTATTGTACTCAAGTTATACGTCTCAATTGGATCGTGAAGGATATAATTAACATTTTAATTATTATATTAATAATATTATATTTCATTATAAGTTAATAAAGATATAAGTTCTTTAAAACTATTATTGGTAAAATATACCGACTATAACAGTTCCTAACTTGTTCATAATTGTCATAATTAGTACTAGTTCTTACAAATTTTACAAAACTGCGAATTCTAAAATACTTTGTATAAAATTTAGCAAATCGCTAAATGTAAAGAGTTATTGCTCTTTATTATTAACATAAATGTCTTTCAAATATAATGTAGGGCATAACAAATAGTACTTAGTTATGTACATTATTATTATTGCCCTATAACAAAATGTTGTTCTATATAATAATTTAATATTTTGCTTAAAAAAAATCAAAGACATTCCAACACTCTTTTTGACATAACACCAGTACACATTTTTTACTTAGATTTACAAATTTTTGCTACTGTTTATAAAGGATTTTTTTGTTATAATTTTTACCCTTTTTAAGTTTCATTTTCTCTTTCTCTAATTCTTTTTTCAAGCATATCCTTATTTATTTTTATTTATTTTTTATATTTTCCGCATATGGATATGTTATTCGTGGAGAAGGAATCATTAGTATAAGAGAGAGAGAGAGATTTTTTATTGCTATAATTTTGTATGGACGAATATGCGCAATAATAGAAAATTTGTGTTTATTTATTGTGTAATACATTTATTTATAAACTTCTGTTATATGTATTGTTGTCATGTTAACCGGCATGTAAACATGTTAATGTTAACATGAACATACGAGGATGAATAGAAAAATAATTTTTTATTTATTTTTTAACATAATCACTTGTAAAAACTTAAAAAAAGGGTTATAAATATGTAGCCATAAAATTCTCCTCCATTATTTTTTGAAAATGATTCATAAAAGTTCATAGTGCAGTAAGAAGGTAGCCTCGTAAGCACAGTTGATTTGGAATTTTTTCATTTTAGTACTTCGCGAAATTGTTTCTAATTCGACAATAACTAACATTACTCACTGTCTTACAAATAATTCGCCAAAAAAATTAAATATCTGCTGTCAAACTGTTTCCAATGTTATTAAATAGTATCAGAAGAATTCAACCATTAATATGGAAAATGGTTCGAGGAGAAAAGAGGTCCACGTGATATTTTGAAGGCCAAGAAAATTGAAAGCATATTAAAAATAGTTCCAAACACATCTGGTAGAATAGCCAGGTATTTGCTGCGAATAGTTAATACTAATGCAGAGTTGAAGACATATAAAGTCCAAAACGTTCAAGACTGGTATGTTAGCAACAAAATGAGAAGTCAATAACAGGGCACGAAAATGAAAATAAAATTTCCTACAAAAATTCACATGTTATAAAATGCTCGAAAATACGTATGTACTAACAGATTTTTTGCAGCTTGTTGATGATGTTCGAAGATATGTTGAGATACGTTAAGGACCGAAAAGAATTCCTGATTTTTCAAGATTTATGTAGTTGACACAAAAGAAGCAAGTTATTTGTTACATTGGGCTCTATAAGTACCGAAAATTACAAGAAAGAGTGTTTGCAAAAAATATTTTTCCTTTCATATGAGAACACATATTTTTGGGGCGATTTAGCATAATGTTACTACTTAAAAACGCTCTGGAGAGGTATCAAAACATTTACATAGTTTTTGTACCAAGAGAGGTCACTTCTCAAAATTATCTGGAGCTAAGACCACTGAAGAGATATTGGACTTTTGTGAAAAGATGATTAATGAGGACCAAAGGGGTGACCCAAAATATTGGAGATTTTAAAAGGAGATGGACAGACTGTTCCAAAGTAGTTGCTGAAACAACTACCAAATCTCAAGTGAAAGTAGTTAGAAGAACAAAAATCATATTTTTCTATGATCTGTAGTATATTGTCAATTAAACAAAAAGACATTTGAAACTCTATTATCAACCATTTGTGGTACTTTTTAAATTTTCAATTCACAGTGACTCCAAAACTCTCTTTTTTCTTGGAAATAATTCTTTAACTTGTGACCCATTGAAGATATGTAAAAAAATTCCATATTTTCTGAGTTGAGGTGTTTTTGACTTGGAGGAGAACAGATTCTTAACGGTAAAAAGGGATAGTGGATGATTCTCCGTAGTCGAAATAAATTTTATCAAATTTCTTTAGACCACAATGCGCTTTTTTGAAAAATTAATATTAATATTTTAATTGCTATAGAATTTAAATTAACAAATATTACGTTTATACGCGCGATTATTACAAATAAAAATAACTTGCAAATAAATAATTCAATGTTTATACGCAAATTGGACAAAGAAATATATTTCCTTATTTGTCGTGCCAGATGGGATAAATAAAACTATTATCATCTATTATTACGTTTATACGCACCATTTACTCGCGAAACATAATCGTGATTAGAGAATCTAATCGAAAATAAAACGTATAGACTATAATAGTTTCATTTATCCCATCTGAACGACAAATAAATAAATATATTTCTTTGGGTGAATAATGTTCTTCTTCTTGCATGAAGCAGACCAGATTATTTCTATGGATAAAATTAGTAAATTGTCAAAAAAGGAATAAAATGGTACATCAACATTAAAATGTTTAAAAAAATATAGCAATATGTAGTTAAAAACAATATGTAGTATTAAAATCTAAAAAAGCGTTTGGTAAGTTGTTGGGTTTTTACATTAATGTAAAGCTTTCACTGAAACGATACTAACAGTCATGATGTATTGAGTAACAAGGTGTCGTTGTGAGCTCAGCTGATTATTTTTTGCTTTAAGACTGAAATGTCAAATTTGCATGTATTGGTATGTTTACAAAGGTAAATATTTGAAGTGGTGAAATTTGTACTTTTAGTAAAGTAAAAAGTGTTATAAAGAAATATCTAATTAATTTAAATTAAAAAAAAACATTTAAAATAAATTTGTTACAATTTCTTTTTAATATTTTTGGATTCCAACAATTATTGTCTACGATTTGCACGTGCTTTTCTTTTTTTCTTGTTCTCTTTTGTTTGACGTCTGACTTATGTTGAAAAAATGGCTGTTATTATTGTGTTGTTGTATTTGTTGCCTTTATGCATGCATTTGTATTTGTTGTACCATGCTAACAGTAACAGTAACTTAGGATTAAAATTCATCACAATTTTTCAAACCAATTCGTTTAGAAAACGATCGGTTTCATCACATACCTGATAATGTAAAATATAATTTATACATTAGTAAGGGCAAAAGGAGATTGTTGAATAAAAACTAAGGCAAAGTTGTTGCCGATTTGAGTTTTTATCTGAATCTGGGTTATTTGTGGTCAAAGGGCTCTTTTTATACAAAAATTTACATTTATTCTAAAATATTCTAACTTTCTTCAATTTACATTCTATCTTGCTTAATCCTATTCCTTACATGTACTTACTCTGATTTCGACAGTCGCAACTTGAAGAATTGACCAATCATATTGTCTTCAAATTGAGTGACTTTATCAATGTCACTCAAACATCTATATGATTCCTTTAAACATTCGTCACATTTCATTCAAGTGCAGCTTGATCGATTTATGTTTATGTTTGTAGTGTGTGTTCACTGTTATGTGTAAAGTAGAGCAGTGTGTAATGAAAGAGCACACTACAGACGTATTCGTTTCATTTGCTTACCAAAGGCACGAGATAATCGCACACTTATTAGAATAGATTCCCGGGCATTATAAAATGATCCCAAAACAATTTTAGAATTGAAGATGGATAAACCAAAGTTAAAAAGACTATTCCAATCACCCAACTCAATATCACAGAAAACAATTCTGTTGATAATTTTTTAAAATGGTTTGGAAGTACAAACACAGTCAAACACGCAAGAATTAGGAACTGCCGTCAGACTATGAATTTTCACCGGCAGGTATAAATAGAATTTTTGCAGATAGCATTCCTGCTAACACTGAAACGCATTAAACCCGAAAAAGCAACACCAAAATCTCCAATCGAAATACTTACATTTGATCTTAAATTAAGAGAGTTGGAAGGTACGAATTTATTAAATGAAGATAAAAAAATTAAATAACTTGTTGGAAAAAATTTCTTGCATATTTGAGAATAGTTCAGAGACTATTACCCACGTGGAACATTCCATTCATACAGGTAACCATACCCCCATTTCATGTGCTCCATATCGATTGTCTCCAGTAATGAAAACTAAATTAAAAGTCGAGTTTGATAAATGTTAATAGAGAATATAATTAAGGAAGCCTAATTTCCTTGGTCTTCACCTGTTGTGTTAATCCCGAAGATAAAAGTATAAGAGAATGCGTAGACTATCGTCGTCTTAATGACATCACTATTAGTGATAAATATCCCCTTCCTCGATGATTTGTTGTATGCAGCAAAAGCAACATCGTTTATGTCAACAATCGATATAAAATCAGGATTTTAGCAAGTAAAAGTAGATGAAAAAGACTAAAAACAACTTTTATAATGCCCTTCGAAATTTTCGTTTTCAACTGAATGCCTTTTAGCCTTAAAAATACTCCCTCAACTTTCCAAAGGCTCGAAGATAAATTTTGGTCTGGACTTTCCCAAAAACAATTTTTGAGTATGTAGAACGCCAAAAAGAATATAAAATCATAAATGTGAAACCAGCTGGATTGTATCGTACTCTCTCAAGCTATCAATGATTTGAAGTTAGAACACTGCCGCGTACAAATCAAGATCATCAAAGGATTTTAATAGTCGAAGACATCTGTAGCAGATGAGTCGAAATATTTTCATTAAGGTTTGCAACAAATGGAAACTGTGCTATTTTAATTCTTAATGAAATTATGTTACGCTATGGAATACCAAGATATATTCATAATGATAATGGGTGCCGGTTTATATCTGCGGCTATGCAAAAACTCACCTACTGTTTAGGCATTCAACAAACATTCACACCTGTATATCACCTACAAGCAAATGTAGTTGAAAGAAAAAAATCCCAATTAACAATCGCTACTTGCCATAAATATTCAAAAAGATCATATAACGTGGAACCAAAAATTACCAAGGGTTCGTTTCGTAATGAATACAGCTAAATGCGAAAGTCGGAAAAAGTCGAAAAGAATACTAAAATACCACTTGGAACTCATAATGTATCTGATTTGGATCACTATGGACCAATCCATTCAACAGAAACAATGCAACATAATGATGGCGAAAATATGAATGTAACCCACAGCCTAAACATCCCAAAGTTGCCAAATAAAGTCCAGCGACTTCATCGGGTTGATTAATGATTATTTCATTACTTTATTTTTTACAATATTATTAATATTTTATTATCATTATTCTATTACATATTCATTATATTATAATATACATGTATCTTCCATTTTATCA
>MINK01174646.1:13034-25104 GCA_001735545.1 Phormia regina
TCTTCGTCGATTTCTGGACCATTTTCGATTATTTGAAATACTTTACAGAAATATAAAAATTTTTAAAATAAGACTTCATTTGAAAAAGTTAAGATTTTTTTTTACTATTGAAAATTTTCAAAAAATCATAGAAATTTCAATGATAACCCATAATCAATTGCTGATTAGTGGGAGTTCAGGACATTTTTTAGTTTTTTAAACAAATCAATGTGACGATGTTACCATATAGGACCTCAAAATCGATTTTTAAGTCACAAAATATTATATTTCTGCAGCGATCAGTAATGATCCTCAGACCTTCATACCATAACGATTTCCAATGAATACTGTCTACTGAGATTTATTTAGATTCAGAGGTATATGATGATATTAAATGTTTCAAGTAGATTTTGTATAGGTATTATACAGTTTTGACCTGGTAGTCTGGATGCTTCTGGTAACTTTATACTTTATTTAAATAAAGATTTTTGTAAAATTCTTGTCGAGCACGTATAATTATTTTCTATGAAAAATTTTAAAATCTATTTAATTTTACCACAAAATACACATAAAAAATAAATGTTTCATTTGACTCTAATAAAAATAAAAGGTACAAAAAGGATTTAAATTTAAAAGTACTATTTGACTGGGATAATTTAAAAATATTTAAAACCGTGCAGCTACGTTTTTATCAAATTTCACGCAAATCCAACCAGCCGATTAGAAGTTGAAGATATTTAATATTTACGTGGAAAACTCAATTCCAATAACCCAGCGGTCGAAACAATTCTACAAATGGAAAGCAATTTAGGAATCTGCAATATGTTGTTAAAAGTTTTCAACCAAAATCTATGGTACTTTGAAAAAATGTGAATTTCATAGCCGAAAATGTGAACAAATATATACTTTTATAAAAGTTTACTCTATAAAGATCACAATGAAGTATTTGAATCAGTTTAAATGTCTTTCCATTTTGAAATAGATTCATGATTTAATTGGAATTTTTATTTAAACTTTCTACATAATATTTTTATTAAAAAATTGCATGTTGAGAATATTTTTTTAATCTTCACGACCCCCCATTACGGGCCCCTTGTGTTTCGTGGTCCCCCATTTAAGAATCGTTGCCCTATAGCTTACCTAATGTTGTCACACATTGACTAGTAGAGGATTTTTCTCAGGACAGTAGCTTAGGTAGCTAATAAATCTACTATTCGAATTGAAATAAAATGTATAAGAAAGTTGTAAAATAGAACCTAAGCTTTCAGNAAANAAAAAAAGAAATTAATTATTTCAAAAATGTAAAAGAAATTTCAATTTAATTAAAAGTTGCACCTTNTGTCATTAAAATTATATAGTTCGTGGTAAAGAAATACTTTTTTATTCAAAAATTAATAAGAACAATTAAAAACTTCTAAATTAAAAGTCATGCATAAATACATATGTGTAAAAACTTCTTTTAAGTTTTTCTTTCTCCAACTTATTAATCATTTCTAGGCGCTATTTCAAATTAGTATCCCAATATATTTTCGTAGATAAAAATGCGGACATTTTTTTAAACAACAAATTTATTAATTCAGTAAAAAGTGAAAGTAATAATTAAACACCCTCATTTATGTTATTTTTTTTCAGAGTATTATTAAACGAAGCAAAAGTCTGTCACACCTTAGAATGAATTTCTACTTGGTAATTAAAAGTTTTAATAACTATTGAATTTAGTTTTTTTAACTACAATACCTTTTAAAATAAATCCAATGAAAGGTAAAATATTTAACACCTGCTAAAGTTGAACATTAAATTTTTTATTGTGATTTTCAACAGATGATGTAAGTATGTAAATTTCTTTTAAACTTTCTATGTTAAAAATATAACAAATTATTGTAAAATATGTTGAAATTTGTCTCAATCATTAGGATATATTTCTACTACGCTGAGAGAGATGGAATTTATATTATTAGGATACTATATCTGAATCTAAAATTTTTTATTATTAATAATATTGTTGTTTTTGAAAAATTGCCTACACTGAACCAAAAAGGTACAAAAATACAATGAAAAAGTTCATGGAAAGGTTCATTGAAATAATGTATTACCATACATTAATATTAAAATTCAATGTAAAAGTTCATTAATAAAATTTTAAATCAATGGACGTGTTCATTAAATAAAATAGATAATTGCAATGAACAGTACATTGATTTCAATGAACAAATATATGTCCCAATGAAAACGTACATTAAAAATAATTGCTTTGTATATTGGGTTTTTATTTTATATTAAATTTTGTACTAAATTGACTCAATATAATCGATAATAAGTTATTATATTCTTAATGTAGATGCTATAATTATAAAACAAGCATATCATGATGATCACCAGTTGTAGTCTTGATCAGTCTGTAATAAAATTGTATATAGAATAAAGTTAAAATATTTTACTGCTCTGCTTCTTAATTGTTTTATCTACACGAATATAAGTTAAATATGTAATTTTAGAAACTGTTTAAAACCATTAACATTACTATACTTACATGTTTAGAAGGAAATCTTCAAATTCCTNNGTTGTAGTCTTGATCAGTCTGTAATAAAATTGTATATAGAATAAAGTTAAAATATTTTATATATTTATCAATACTTATGAATATACTCCTCTTGGTTTTTTAATTCAAGATATTTTTCGAAACTCTCTCCGAGCAGCTCTGCTTCTTAAATGATTTATCTACACGAATATAAGTTAAATATATAATTTTAGAAACTGTTTAAATCCACTAATATTACTATACTTACATGTTTAGAAGGAAATCTTCAAATTCCTACTTTGTGCAATCCATTATGCTGATCGATTTGCCTTGTATAACTTATTTACTTTTTTTAAAAATGTTCATTCTTAACAAAATATTGAATTCTTTTGTCTTTTGTTTAGAAAGCGTCATCTCTTGTCAAGAAATAAAAATAAACTGTTTTGCTTTTGTTTAATTTACTTCTCGTTAGAAAGTATTTATTTTAAAGTAATTTAATGAAATATTTCATTGATTCAATAATTTTGTTTATTGTGTAATGCTTCTTATTAATTAAAACAATGTATTAGTACATTGAATAAATCAATTCAATGTTTTAATACATTAAATCAATTAACTAATTAACTTATATTATTAAGAAATAAATTTAAGTATTTTAATGTAATGTTCATAATGGGGTTAATTTTTTCATTGAATTTTAATGAATCTTTTCATTAGAGTTATGAATTTTTACATTAGTTTAATAAATTCTTGGAAAAAAATTAATGAATGTAATTTAATGCACCGCATTCATTAAAAATACTTTTTTTTAGTAAAGTGTGATTAAATTTACGGGTAGACTGTCATAATTTTTTTTCTAAATATTTAAAATTATACTGAACTATTTAATTTATTTAATTATAATTATTATTATTATTATTATTATTATTATTATTATTATTATTATTATTATTATTATTATTTTTGATTTTATATTAAAATTTATGCGAAAAGTCAAAATGACAAATTCAAATATTTGTTGAGGTCCCAATCGACATCGACATGGTGCCCCTCCTATAAATATGACCCCCCTCAGTCGCTATGTCTGTAGTCAATTTCTCACTACTGTGAATGTTGATCAATAAAATTGTCATATAATCTTTTAAGTCCATCTTTGTGAACAAGGAGGACTCTATTAAATGTGGAAATATGAACAAAAATAAATAATATGAAGAACCTTATTGATAGAATTATAGGTTTATAGTAATCCGTCAGTTCTGAAATTATATTTATAGTTTATAGAATGCTGTCATGATATTATAACTTGCGGTACTATCTTTTTAGTTCACTTTTTTAGTCCAGATCTATGGAAATCTGCCTGTTAATTTTGACTCTGTAATTCCTTTTTTTTTTTTTTCATTACCTAATTATACCACAGGTGGTTGAGTATTTTTGAGTTGAGTATTTATGCTGATGGTTGTAAGTATGTGTTCTAAAGATGTTTGTCCGTCCGTCTGGCTGACTGGACGGCTGGCTGTCAAAGTAAAACTTTACACAAAGTATGGACTGCAATTTAGAAGATTATTTAATGAAATTTGGCACGTAGTACTTTTATGTTGCAAGGACGAAGCCTATTGAAAGTGCTTGTGATCGGTATATTATATAAAAATTTCTATAAAAATTTCCTCCCGGAATACAGTTCTAACACTCAAAAATACATCAAAAATAGAAATATTCCAATAAAATTTAACACAAATTACTTTTACGTACACATAAAAACGTGTGTCAAATTTCGTGAAGATCGATTCACATGAAACTCTCTTTCGGAAATCACTTTAACGTGCACATATCCTACAAAAATGTTAGTATAACCTTAATATTCTTCACAAATAACATTTTTATAAGTACAAATAACAGTGAACAATTTTATAAAAATCGGTCCGTAATTGATGATAGTTCTCATATAGGATCCAATTTCGGGAATCACCCAAAAATGTATAAATGCATGTGCATCTTAGTATCGATGTAAGATTCTGTATTAGTATTTTTTATTTTACACTTAATCAAAGTATGGCTCCATAACTGCGTAGGTAATGATGTAGGGTATTATAATAAATTTACCAAGCTGGCTAAGTCGATATGATCCCCTTTAAGTCGATATGATCCAAGATCAAAAATTATTCTCGCCTAAACCTACATCTACCATAATGTGAAATTTCATGGGAATTGGAAGCCATTCCAAAATTATATAACTATTTCCAATTGATTTCTGGGATCGCATACTTTACCACCGGGAGATTACCTACCACCTACTACCAGCATTAAACCTAATTTAAATTTTTAACTTAAGTATTTACCATTTAATCCATTGTTGTACAAATCATCATCCTTACGTCTAGCATTTCCTCGTGCACCTTCAAAATAATTTTAAATATATATTTTTTTCTCTTTTTCCTTTTTTTATTTTATTTTTTAATATCAAAAGTTTGACCTTTATGAAAAATCTTTCCTGTTTTTAATGAATGCAACAGTAAAAAAAATCCTTGAGTTCTTTGTTAACTATTTTCCAATAATAAAACTTTTATTTTTTGAATCAGCAGTTACAGTTTCCTTTAGAATAATATTTTTTTTTTTTCTATACGTTTTGTTTTATATTTCAATATATAACAATGTTTCCTTTTTGAGAAAAAAAACTGTTCATAAAGGTTTTAGTTATTTTTTTAAAGCCTTCGCCAGGGAAATGATCAAAGCAGTATATTACATTTATCTTAAGATATGTAACAAGGAAAATAAATAGAATTATATTTAATACAGAAAAAGTTTTAATATTATGAAGAAAAAAACCAAATCCAAAAAAAAAATAAAATATTTGAAAATGATTATTTAAGTGATGATGTGAAGTGAAAATTAAATGTAACCCTTGAATTAAAATAAAAGCAGTTGTACATTAAATTGGAGGATTTTTAATTAAATTTAATACTATTGGTAGTAGTAAACTTTGACTTATTTTCGATATATATTTTTTTGATTCTTTAATTTTTGCAATAACCTCTGTTACCACATACATATGTACATAACTATTCATATTAAAACACTTGTTACAATTCCGCTCTATACTCATGCATATACCAGTAGAAAAAATCTTTATAGACATACACATGAATATTAATACATTCATTCATACATTTGCTTAACAATTGAATTAATTCGTATGCACCATCATCATCAGAGACAGAGAAGAGAGTCAAGAGTTCTCACCGGACACATGTAAATACTTTGTATACAAAAAAATACGAGTGTATATGTATGACCATGTTCCCAAATGATTGTAATTGTATATATGTATGTATACGTGAGTTAGCGAGTATATATAAAGTATTGGCATATGTATATATGTATATGAAGCGTTTGTGTCCTTATTGAAATGTGTGTTTGTGTAGGTTCATGTGTAAATACATTTGTTAAATTGCCTTGATGACATTTTGTTAAAATTTACTGTTCCACTTTTAATGTTTTATTTATACGCGTACGTTACTAGTTTTTTGTTTTCTCATTTGTTTGATTGTGAATATGTAGATGTATGTTTGAGTATGGTAATGTTTATATGGATGTATGTATGTAGTTGTTTGTTGAATGAGGTTTTATTTTACGTTTTTTTTTTCGCCCAACTTTTTGCCTACGTTTCGGTTTTTATACCCTACAGCAAATTCTGAAGTAGAATATTGAATATTGGTTCTTTTATATAGTAGGATGAAATGATTGGTATATACCCTTAGTTGAAACATTAAGTATTAGTAAAGAAGGAAACCCAATTCCCCTTTACCCTATGTTTAATTGGATGTAGTATAATTGGCTGGTTAAAATCAACACCATAGAATTTGGATATAATCACCTTTTTTGTAACCTTTTGTCTTCAGAACAATTTCATCTTATATGACCCTTTTGTAAATCATTACTCTCGGTTCTCCTGTTATCAACCAAACTCAAACCGGAACATCCGTTCGACCCCTTTTATTTCAGGAGGCCAAGTTTATGTTGGGTTTTAACCACAAGTATAAATTTTTTATGCAAATATGTGGCATCTAAGAAAAGTTCGCAATATGGAGATTAAAAATTTACAAAAAAAAAAAAAAAAGAAAAGTTTGTAGAATGTAACTTGATCGCAAAATTTCTTGAAGGATTTAAAATTTAGCATTTTTGCGTTTATTTTCTTAATCCTACAAGAAAAGAAAATAGTGACTTTTAATCAGTTATGCTCAAGTCACAGTAATCTAGAGTCAGAAAGCTAATGTCCGATAATAGCTTAATCCTTGAAAGTCTCTGGATATCTCATAAGCAGATACTCAGCATTCAGTTGTTAACAAAGATGTCGTAAGAATACACGCTGTAGATCTAATGGCAGCTATGATGTCTGTAAAGACACAGATATCTCTAGACATTTGATGATATCTCAGCCTTTTTATAGGGGATATTTCTGCTTGGAGTATACTACACAGACCTTTATATTATATTCCCCGTCATAGAAACCTCATTCGACAAAATGCATTTTTTTTCGAGCCATCGGTATAAACACTCAAAGCTCCCGAAGATGAATAAATAACAGCCGGAGAGTTAAGTTCAGGGATAATAGCGGAAAATTGTGTATCAGAAAATAGTTTCGGGATGCAGTAATCAATGTGTACAAGGTCACTGGTAAAGAAGCATAAAATACGAGAATGTCAATAATCCCACCTTCTCCAAAGCAAAGGTATGAAAAGAGCCTTAGTCGGCGCCGTACGCAGCGCTTCCGTATTAAGAATGAACATCGATCTAAGAACTTTCACAAAAACTTTATGATAGATATCCTTGTCCATCGCTTGCCATCCGACAAAAGGCCCATACAGGAGCATGCGTTTAACCACCACTGCCCAGGCAGTACCTATAGATTCTTGCAGGATAGTTTTCTATCGAGAATAGTACTCAAGTATTTGACCCTATTACATATCTGTAGTGAGATCCCATTTAGTTTCGAAGGATAGTAGAATTAACTCCGTTTTAACCAGTCACTAAGGGTCATTAGAGCGGAGACACTCCCAACGCAATGTTCTTAGCTTAGGTGCCGTCTTTGTCTTCATATTATCTAACCTACATAAAAGTGTATTACGCAGATCCACGGGAAGGCAAAAGGGGAAATTTCCCTCCCAAAAATGAAAACTTTTAATGGAAATTTTGTACTAAATCATTAAATACAAGGAAATAGTTGTGAAAGTAATTCCATTTTCTTCCACCAAAAGCGATAAAACCCCGCCCTGAGGAGTACCATTAGTGGCCATCCTTTCCTCCTTAATGTGGCATATTTCAGCATGAATGTGCCTATCTCTTAGCAGTTTAGCTGCATGTGTTATTATCAATACTTAAATCACACATGGCGGTCACGATAGAATCAGGTTTAACATTATTAAAATTACTCTCTATGTCCAAGAAAGTTAAAAGAGGCTAGAAATGGGGTAAACATTTATTTCGACCCGAATATATCTTAAACTTACTAAAGTACATAAGCATTCTTGATTACTAACTATTTTATTCCCTATTTCCGCTTGACGTATTGAGTATAAGCAAATATGGTTGTGTTTGCGCTTTACAAAAACAAAAAAGTCACTATACAATACAAAACTTCCATAGATGAATATGTGTTTGTCTGTTCCTGTTCCTTTTTTTATTTTATATTGTATTCTTATATGACTACATACATATGTATGTATATGTATATAGTAAGTTTAACAATGGTGGTTATCGATTTAGTAGCACTTGATGTCCTCTTTGTTTTTTGGTAGTTACGTTTTTTCTCTCTCATTTTTTCACTTTAGATATTTGACAAAGTAGTCGAGGTCATGTTGTCATTTGTTTAATGATTTTTTAACAATACACTGTATTTTTAGTGGAAATTTGGATTTTATACATTACTATTTTTTTCTGTAATCAAAAAGGAAGTTAAGAATTGAATTGCTCAAACTATTTATTAGCGACATTAAATATGTAGAGTTTATGTGTTGAATTTTAGCTGATTTCCGCTTTTGTATTAAATAATTACACTTATGTAGTCATACATATATAAAAGTAACAAAAATGTAATGATATTTAACAATTCAAGAGAATCAAACAAAGGCATTTTTAAAAGCAGTTCGATAGTTATTTGTAAGAACATATACAATTGTGCACAAATTTTAAAACTAAAATTTTTCTATCATCGAAAAACACTTTTTAGAGTTTACTGCACCTATCAGGAGCTATCAAATGCATACCTAAGTTTATGTAAGTATACATAGGAGTGCGTTCGAATTCAGTTGAACTTAGAATTTTCATTATTTTTGTTTATTATTACAGATCACGGAAAAAAATAACATTTATAGTTGTGGACCATTTTTGCTAACACTTCCATTAGAAATTTCATAGTTGCTTCAGTAATTTTTTTAAAACAGTACGCTCAACTTCTTTTATAATCTTCGGCATTTTGAAACACCTTTTCTGTGCTCTTCAATTCACAAGAGCTCAATATCTCTCCATTGCTTTAAGCTGTGGACAATTTGGAGGATTGTCCTCTACCGGTACAAAAACTTTGTTATTGTTTTGGTACCACTCCAGAGCTTTCTTAACATAGTCATATGAACCCAAATCGGGCCAAAGATGTGTGGACACATTGAGCTCTCTTATGAAAGGAAGAAGTCGTCAAATATACTTCTTTGTTTATTTTGTTATTTATAGAGCCGATTGTAAAAAATGGCTCTCCTGTTATGACGCAAAAGCGAAAAGTTGGAATTTTTTTTTTTGAATAGCTTCAAAGTAATGAGTTCCTATAATGACTTTCTAAAATTCCTACTATTAATAATATATAGTAAGTAGTGTTAAAATAATTAGTTATTCAGCTAATATGTATGTAGAGTCATTATATTAACTTCTTAACTCATTACAAGGTAAGCAAAGTTTATGTATGAAATTTGGTTTTAATTTCCATGTCATATTCTTGGCTTCTACATTTTTTGCAACATTCCTGTTTTAATCCTTTTACATTTTACATGTTATCAACTATGCATTAGCTTTAAATTCTTGCAGCAAATAGTCGAAGTACTGAGCAATTTCCCGGCCTTCCCAATATCATGTGGACCTTTCTTCTTTCCGAACCATGTTTTCTATCAATGGTCAAATTCTCCTGATACTGTTTAATAACATTATTCTGTGGCCAATTATTTGTAGGATCTATTTGGATATTTGAAATTTGAAATAATTTTTAGCACGAACATCTTTTTCGTCATTCATTTTGGTCAATATCACTATAAATCAACATGTTTGTTATTAAAAATAATAACTGAAGTATTTTTCAATGATAATTAGATCAAAAGAAATTTTTAATATTGCTTTCGAAAACAGTAATGTGGCAAAATGTGTAGAAAGATTTTTTCGAACGCACTCCTTATATAAAAATTAACGTGACTGATTCATCATTCTACAGTCCAGTTGCCTGAAGCTAGAGAATCGCTATTTAGAGCGTAGATAGATCTTCCTCTATAATCTTATTGAAAAAAACGCTAGCCTTATATTTCTTAAACTAATAAATATGTATAAAAAATAATGAAATTTGGTACATTGATTTTTTATTGTCTTCCCGAAATAGAGTTTTAATACTCACAAATACATTAATAATGAAAATATTTAAATGAAATTTGTTAATGTTAATGTTTTCATTGTTATTAAAAAGTATCAAAAAAAATTCGACGATTGATAGGATACATGGTTCGGGGAGAAAAAAGGTCCATATAATATTGGAAAGGCTACGAAATTTGAAAGCATGTTGAAAAGAATGAAAGTTGAAAGCATGTTAGAAGAAAAACTCCTGTTCAAAAATGGAATGCTGCAAAAAGAGTTTATAAGCCAAGAATATGGTACGGAAAATAAAATCAAATTTCATACAAAAATTCTAATGTTGTAAAATACATGACGAAATATATGTACTAACAGATTTTTGCACATTACTGGTCAAAATTTGCATGTTGATGATTCTCATGGACATGTTAGGATAAGTTTGAATCAAAAGCAGATTAAATTTCCAAAAGAATTCCTAGTTTGGTATTTATTTGTTACAGTGCTATTTATAAATACCGAAAAATACAACAAAAAATGTTAAAAAAACGAATTTTCCTTTCATACGAGAGCACAATGAGTTTAAATATTTTTGGTCTGATTTGGAATCATTTCACTACATACAAATACCCTGGAGTGGTGCCAAAACAATTACATAGTTTAAGTAACAGTAGAGGTCAATTCTCTAAATTACATGTATCTAAGACTAGTGAAGAAATATTGGAATTTTGTGAAAGGGCAAAAGAGGATATCCAAAATATTAAAGCTTTTAAATGAAAGGGTTGCCAAGTTCATGAATAGTGGTTAGAAGAATATATATTTTTTTTTCTATTTTCCAAGTTTTTGAGTTTTATGTATGTTAAAATGTTTTCGATCGCACACCTTCTAAGTTTTAAACTGCTGAAATTTTGTGATGGAAACATATTTTTTTATAAAAATACTAATTATCGAGTTTGGAAAATTTAGCCATAGAAAATAATATTTATTAAAATTTATCATCTCATTTTTACTTTTTAACGAGTCGTGTTCATAACGGTTCATTTATTTGAAAATATCTGCTCTTTATTGTATTTAATTTACGTAAGATTTTATTTCATAAAAGTTAAAATACATGAAAAGTACCTACATATTAATGAAAACTAAAAATCTATATGATTTTTCCTACGGCGTTAATTTATCGACAAAAATACCTACATGTAGGGACTTTTCCCTTTTTCTGAAAACACTGTCTTGTACAGACTGCATAAAACGTCTCTAATCGACATTACAATATAATAATAATAATAATAATAATAATAATAATAATAATAATAATAATAATAATAATAAATAATAATAATAAATAAAAATAACACTAATAATTATAATGTTTAAAACGTAAATGATTGCCGAATTTTTATCAAATTTTTATTAAATTAGTCAAGACTTAAACTTACCTTTTTGAACATTACTGTGACCTGTTCTAAGTGGCTAATTAGCCACCGCCTTTACGGAGGACATTTGTATGGGTGTTTACTAAAGGAACCTGTGTGTAATTATATTTGGGGTATTCACATGGTCGTCATAAAGTCATATTTCATAAAATAATAACACGAAAAAATATGACTGTTGTGAGCAATCCTCATAAGATAGTGTGTTATTTTAAATTTGAATCAGCTGCTAAATAAAAAATACAATTATAAAAAAATACAAATATTTTTAATGAAAACGCCAAAATCAAGTAAAAATCTGAAATAATACCCGGTTTGTGCGAAAAATACATATTGAACATTGTGTGGCTGATTCAAGTAAAATCCTACTACAAAATTAATTTTTATAAAAATTATAAAATATTTTTTTTTTATTTTTTTTTTTTGTACAAAACATAAACATAAACCGCTGTTGTCGATGACTAAGCCGGAAATATTTTCTGACGGCTTTTATTTTAAATACGTTCGGTGGCTGCTAGTCAGCTAAAGTACAAAAACAAAATTTTCTTCC
>MINK01174647.1:2455-13746 GCA_001735545.1 Phormia regina
ACTTTTATTACCTTTTTGGTCGTTACGTTTGGTCGAGTGGATGAGATGATGACACAAAATTTTTTTTTTTATTCTTATTTTTGCACTATGGGAAAGAGATTTTCTTTCTGATAAGCACAAAGTTTTGGGTTAAATAACAAAAATAAAATGTTTCTGGTTTTGGTCTTTGCTAACCTCCAATACGTAATATAATGATAACAAATGAACCAAATAAACACAAACTTCACTCCATGACATTAATTCAAAAGTTTCAAAGTTTAATATGAATTAAAATTTTTAATATCATTTTAAAATTTTAAATGCAAATATATCTATGATATGAACTTTAAATCTGCAAATATATCAGATTTAAAGTTCATCGATCATTGAATAAGTTTAAGATCGTAAATTGTCTTGTTATCTCTGTCTGGCGTTACCAAAGCTGAGTTTGAGAAATATGTATAATCCCAGCATAAACTTAGTAATGATAACTAGTTGCGGAAGCAGTTACTTTTCAATGATAAAAACATACTGTTTGCATTACCTGGAAGTAGATAAGTAACCTGATATGTAATCAATTGATTGAGATCAGATATTTACAAATTTTATTTTTTGTCAATACTTTCGTTTATATTATAAAAATGATATTCTAATTACAGTGGGTAAAATAGGAAATTACATATAATACTTGTTTTACTATGTCATATCTACAATTCAATTTCAAATTATAATCTTTAATTTGAATATATGTTTTCAATAAATTAAAAAAAAATAGAGCTATTTATTTTTCCATATTTCAGTATTTAATTGTAACTGATAATGTAACTAGTTACTATTCATTCTGCAATACTTATAAAGACATCTAAGTGATGACTTTCTGAAATGTCTGCCAAAAATAATATGTAGTGAGTAATTGCCTCTAATGTCTTCACGGTGTTAATATTTATGTAGTAAGGAACCATCATATTAATTTCTTAACTCATTACATGGTAAGCAAAGTTTTTGCTGGGAATTAAAAGCCAGCATGATGAAATACTTATTTTCTACGCCGCGACATACCTCATCGGCATACATGGAGTTTAATACACTAAACATTAATTAAAAATTATTCACTCTAAATATATCTATGATTATTATATATTTTGCACCATAAGTAGATCAATGAATCCCTGATTGATTGTATTTCAGAATTTCCTCTCTAAAAACCATATTAATTCCTTAACAAAGATTAGAGTAATGATTGGACATTGTGGTAAAATGGAGTCGAAAATGGGCCTTAATTCAAGGAAGTGTGATATTAATATTTTAATGATCACTTTTTCATTTGTTATTAAGTAAAAAATTATTTTTATATCATTTTTTTCATATAATGGTAACGTCCGTCCGTCTGTCTATACATTAGGATTTAATGAGTCCAAAATAATGTTTAATTCAGAAAAAAGTCATATTAGTATTTCTATGATCACGTTATATAATAATAATATAAAAAAAAATTTATTAGTAAGTAAAAAAAGAATTTTTAGAATTTAAATTTTTATTTTTTTTGGCGAAATGTCCTTCTATATATTGGGATTGACATAATGCTAATGTCCGTCCTTCTGTCTATATATTGGTGTTTAGAATCTAAAATGATGCTTAATTCAGAAAATATCATATTAGGACTTTTACGATTAGGACTTTAAGTAAAGAAGTGAATTTTTAGAATTTTGAATATTTTGAATGGTAATTTCTGTCCGTCTGTCTCTACACTGGGGTTCAATGTATCCAAAATAATGCCTAATTTAGGAAAAGATCATATCAGTATTTTTATGATCACATGATATCTTTTTTTATTTATTAGTAAGTAAAACAATTAATTTTCAGAATTTTATTATTTTTATTTTGTTGCGGAATGTTAACGCCAGTCTATATATTGGGGTGATATCAACAATTTATTGAACAAGTTAAGGATTTCTATATATTAATAAGTAAAAAAATGACAAAATGTCAATGTCCGTCCGTGTGTCTATACATTGGGGTCAAAAGAGTCGAAAATAATGCTTAACTCACTTTATTGATAACGTTTTAATCTTTTATTTAGTAGAAAGTAGAAAACTGAATCGTATTAATTTAGTTAATTTTTATCTGGGTGTAAGTAATTACAAATTAATAAAATCGGTTCAAAAAGTTGGTCTGTAAATGGAAAAAAAAATTGACGAAGATTTTACAAAATTCTGACCCATTGTGGTCCGCCACGTAGGTCTCTGCATGATAATTACCTATAGTAAAATTTGCACTTAATTTGGGTACAGAAACTCAGAGATCGTTTTCTGAAAAGAGGAATAAAAGAAATAGGTATGTTAGATCAGTTACAAACGATCTTTCTTCTGAACAGAGCTCAGTTCAAAACGATCATTAATCTTGTTTTGTTCCTCGAGAAATGTATTATTGTCTTAAATGTAGTCATACTTTAGATGACATACCTAACGATTTCTGCATGAGCTGCTATGACATGTCATTTGCATTAATTTCTCATGTCTAACTTTGTCGGAGAGAACTAAGCGTTCTCTAGGTAAACCTTTCTTTGATTAACCGTTAGATCCTAATCTATCCTACAACCCTAAAGACTTGATTCCTTTATATGGTGAATAAGAATATTTTTAAAGCCTTTATGTGAATTTAGAACTTAAATTTGTTTGTTACTTAGTTATGAAAGACATCAGAGAACATTTTATTTTAACATCACTGGAATATCTTTCACATGAATTTTTAAAAAGTCCTTATCGTTGTCTAAATTTGAATATTAATTTGCCAATAGGAGTTCATATCTCGATTTAGACAATCTTGAATAATTTTTATATTATCCCATAAATTAGTACTTCAAATAAAAATTATTTAAAATTACTAAGATAATTCCTGTACATTTTGATCTTAACTGAATTACACAGAGGCACAAAATCTATAATTTTATCTAAAAGAGCGTGATTGTCCCCTATTAAGTTCTTAAAGGATTTAAATTCTCGAGAAGGCCGTAATGATCGCTATATCCAACCTTCTTTCTTAATTTTAGTGTAAAAATATTAAATGGACAATTTAAAAATAAATTTTTAAAAAATCCCTTAATAAAAGTAACATGTTTTTATCCTTCAAATACCCATGGTGCAGTCGCTTTCATTTATATTCATTTTTTCAGGTGAAAAAAAGGCAGTTCTTTTTCATTTGCTTATGAAATTTATGGACATTCCTGACATGGTCATTTCAATGCCCCACCACAAAGTCTTTAAGGCCTCACAGGCTAACAAACGAACATAATATGGAAAGGCAACTCCAAAGGAAGAATAACAAACTTTGCGAGACTGCACGGCGTTGCTGAAAATAGCAGCCGTTAAAGTTTACTTTAATATATTAATGTTGTTATTGTTGTTGTTCTTTGTGTTACCGCTAAAGCCAGAACAAGAATAAAACAAGTCAGTGTCACATACTGACTGTTAGTCAGTCAGTCAGTTATTACCACATACAAACAACTTTAAACTTCTTTTAAAAAAATAAACTTTTTAGTAAATGATCCTTCTGTGCTCCTTTTTTACTTTAAGTCAAACGTATGGTTCAAAGTTGCACATACACATCCTCACACACACACATTCACATATATACTTACTTAGGATTTGCAAATATAAAATAAATATTATTGGGAACGACCAAAAGATACCGCTCTCTACTGGAGCTCTTAACAAATTTGTTAAGCAACACGCCTATAAGTGGAAATAACTCTAATTATGTGCGCGTGCGTGCGTGCATCCTAGTATTTATGAACAAACTTATACATTCAAACATTTTAAGTATTTGTTTGTTTGCGTGTTTTTTTCTTTTCTTGGCACTTTTTTCCCATTTTGAGGGAGATTTTTTTTCTTATTTTATTTTTATTCGATTTATTTTATCTGGAATCTTTTTATTTCATTTCATTTTGTTTTTATTATTATAGCTGTTGCTTATTGTTGTTGTCGTTGTATTTTAATATATTTCGATCATATCTCTGCACACACTCTATCTGTTTCGTTACGCTTCTGGTTTTTTTTAACCCGTCTTTCTCAAGCCACATATGATATAATCGAAGAAAAAAAATATAATTTTGTTGTATATATTATGGAAAATGTCTTAGCCACCAATCAGTTAAAGTGCTTAAACAAAGTCACCAGATAAACAAAAAACAAAAAAAAAATCAACCAGGGTGTATAATGTGAAACAAGCACTCGTACATATACCGAAATATACATACAAACATATGCATAAATATTAAAAAAGTATTCACAAAAATATGATCACATATTATTGGAATTTTTTCGGTAGTTTTCAAAAAAACACAAAAACGTTTAAAAGAAAACATTGAACTAGATGAAATAAAGAAGCCGATTCAGGATATTCAGATCGATTACTTTATTATGAGCTTACGTTTTTTCAATATTTCGGATTAACACTGAGAGCCAACACAATCGTGTGTGTTGAACAAATTAATATACATAAACTGATCAGCGAACGAACAAACGAACGCCTCGTAAAAAACGATATTTTATATTATTGATTTTTCTCAATATTAATTGTTTCAGCTTAAAAAGAGAAAAGAAATTTCAAAATTAAGGAATTTTTAAAAGGATTAAATTCCAAAAAAATGTGTGTCATTTCAATGCTAATGAATTGATAAAAAAAGGAAATTCCTAAAATTTTTTTAAATAAATTCTAGAGCTCTAAACAAATATTCTTTAATAGGAAAAATGTTGTAAAAATTACCGACAAAGAAATAATTTTATTGAAAATTTCCTTAAAATATTTATAATATTTCTTATAAAAGGGAAATGTGTCATATATTTTTAATAAATAAACTACAAGAGGGAAATTTTACGAAAATTTCCTATCAGAAGGAAATTTATATAAGAGGGAAATTTAGATAATGTTCCTATAAGAGGGAAATTTATATTAGAGGGATATTTATCGAAGGTTTCTATTAGAGGAAAATTTATCGAAAATTTCCTAAAAAAGGTAGATTTATCGAAAATTTCTTATTAGAGGGAAATTTATCGAAAATTTCCTCCAAAAGGTGGATTCATCGAAAATTTCTTATTAGAGGGAAATTTATCGAAAGTCTTCTATAGAGGGAAATTTATCGAAAATTTCCTATAAGAGGGAAATTTATCGAAAATTTCCTATAAGAGGGAAATTTATCGAAAATTGTCTACAAGGTAGAGTTATCGAAAAATTCTTATTAGAGGGAAATTTATCGAAAATTTCCTATAAGAGGGAAATATATAGAAAATTTCCTCTTAAAAGGAAATTTATCGAAAACATCCTATAAGATAAAAATTTATCGAAAATTTCCTATAAAATGGAAATTTATTAAAAATTTCCTCTAAAATGAAATTTATGAAAAATTTTCTCTAAAAAGGAAATTTTTCAAAAATTTCCTCCAAAAGGACATTTATCGAAATTTTCTCTAAAAAGAAAATTTATTGAAAATTTCCTCTAAAAATGAAAACTATTAAAATTTCCTCTAAAAGGGAAATTTATCTGAAAAGAAAATTTATCGAAAATTTCCATTGAAAAGAAAATTTCCATTGAAAAGAAAATTTCCACTGAAAAGAAAATTTCCATTGAAAAGAAAATTTCCACTGAAAAGAAAATTTATCGAAAATTTCCTCCGAAAAGCAAATTTTTTTGAAAACTTCCTCTGAAAAGGAAATTTATCGAAAATTTCCTCTAAAAAGGAAATTTATCGAAAATTTCCTCTAAAAAAGAAATTTGTCGAAAATTTCCCCTTAAAAAGGAAATTTATCGAGAATATCCTATTAAAAGGAAATTTAATGAAAATTTCCTTTGAAAAGAAAATTTCTTCTATAACGGAAATTTATCGAACATTTCCCTTAAAACGAAATTAATCGAAAATTTCCTCTAAAAAGGAAATTTATCGAGAATTTCCCTTAAAAAGGAAATTTATCGAGAATTTCCTCTAAAAAGGAAATTTATCGAGAAATTCCGCTAAAAAGGAAATTTATCGAGAATTCCCCCCAAAAAGGAAATTTATCGAGAATTTCCCATTAAAAAGAAATTTAGAATTTCCCTAAAAAGGAAATTTATCGAAAAGTTCCCTCTAAAAAGGAAATTTATTGAAAATCTTAGAGGAGATTTATCGAAAATTTGCTCTAAAAAGTGAAGTTTATCGAAAATTTCCTTTTAAAGGAAATATATGGAAAATTTCCTATAAAAGGGATTTTTATCGAAAATTTCCTCTAAAAAAGTAAATTTATCAAAAATTTCTTCCAAAAGAAAATTTAACAAAAACTACTTTCAAAACTAATTTTATCGAAACTTTTTTCTAGAAAAGAACTTGAAGAATGACTGATTTATATACGGATCACTACGATTCCCTTTAGAAGCCAAACCTTTTTAGACCACAAAATAAGAAAATCACTCACTTCAGATTAAATTATATATTCTGCTCCATCATTAATCTTTTTAGTATAATTCACATAAGATCGATATGTACAGGAAATAACTTTAGTACCAAATTCTTGGATGACATAATAAATATTTTATATATTCTAAATCCGAATATAAACTCCTATAGGGAAATTAAGCCCATAATGGCGTAAAGTCAGATTAAGATGTTACGGCTATTGGTCTACAGTCCAAATTCACTTGGGTACAATGTGGTTAATATAACGCTAAAAACTCCAGATATAATATGCTACGAACCATTCTGATTTTTTAACAAGATAATCAAAAGAACGTCTAGTTTTCTCCAACAGATCCTGCAATGGGAAAGAGCGACAACCTATATTTTGCACAAAACGTTTGGTATAACGTCTAAAGCATAACTACTAATCATACAGCTTATTTCACAAAAGACATAAAAAAATGTTTGAACTAGACTCTTTTCAAGGATACAAAATTCTTCAAAGAACGCTTGAAACTGATCTTGAAGGAAGAAACTAACATCAAGCAGAAACTGGTTCAAGAAGTATCTCTGAATTTCTGCATCCAAATTAAATACAGATTGTACTGTAGGTCAATATTGTTCAGAGACCTTCGGATCACAGTGGGACAGATATTATTCTATCAAAACAAAATTAAGAAACATGATCATGAAAATATTGATATCACCAAACGAAAATAAAAAAATTAAAATAAAATTGTCAATAAATTAAATTTTTCTATAAATATAATTTGTTATAAAGATATAAATAAATATGCTCTCATTTTCTATAGAAAGAAAATTTTATAAAAATTCTTTATAAAAATAAAATTCAATTAAAAATTTCCCTCATCTAAATGTTAATAAATTAAATCTTAATTAATAAGGATTGTAACAGTCTCCCATCCTAAATTTAATTCTTATTTCAACACAATCGTTATGATCATTTATGTAAGTAATGTGACTCAAAAATCATTTATAATTATTCTTTCACACTGTCCATGCTTAAAGAGGCATAATTCATTAATAAAATTTTTTTTAAATGTGAATTGAAATCAACCTGTCCACCTAAAGACCACCTAAGAACTTGTAACCAAAACATTTTAAATTTTCACACGATCTACTTTCCCAACAGTAGCCAAAATTGGCAAACGTCTATTGAAATGTTGACAACTTAAAATAACTCAACAATAAAACAATTATATAAAACTAATTGTAAGGTGTAACATAGGGAAAGAAAAATATCCTTGATATTTAAAAGTTAAAAGAAAAAAAGTAAAAGTGTGGTGACACTTCCTTCCTGTTTCCTTTCATTCAAACACACGTACAAATCTCAAAACATTTTAAACAATAGCAAAAAACCTTCAATAAGTGAGGAGAATGTTATACAAATAATTGTAAATAGTATGTATGTATGTATGTATGTTGTATGTATGTAACTCACCCAAGATCAATTTACTTTTTTATTAGATTTTCTAACAATATTTGCTTTAACAATAGAATGTCGTAATTTATTTATGGTGCAACCAAACCTGTATAGACACACTGGCGAGAGAGAGAAAAATTCCTTAAGAATAAAACAATTTTACTAATGATCTTTACTATTTGGTTATATCACCGCCTTAACAACAATTAGAACAATTAACAAAAGACTTCTTGAATATTGAAAAACAAAAAATTAAAAAATTTTGAAACGAAAAAAATAAAAAGAAACTAAAAATAAAGTGTGAAATAAGAAGAAAGTATTGAAATAGTTTATTTGATGCTATTCTATTCATAAAGTGTCCGATTGCACCTGATATCAAATGAGTAAGTGAATTATAGTTTCCTCTTCTATAAAAACAAAAAAATAAAAAAGAAAAGAAAAGAAAAGAAAGCAACAAGAAAACACAATAATCGAAATTTGAAATTTCATTTATTCATTCATTAATTTTATTGGATATTTTACGTACGAACATAGAAACAGTCACTCAGTCAGTCAGTCAGTCAGTCATTCAGTTTACATTCATTGATTTTATTTGTTCATTTATTTAGTTGCTCCAAAAGACAACAAAAATGTTGTAAGTCGTGTGAGTGACCTCTGGTTATGATTATGGGTTGGTTTGACTACTTATTGTTTAGCTAAACACCAGTTGCAGTGTAATTGTTTTATTTGACAGCCTCAATAAATTATCAACGAAATGGCTATTTGCCTTCTATTGTTATTTGTCCACAACGAATTGTCCGCTGTCTATCCCCTTCCCCAGCAAAAAAAATTAAAATAGATAAAAATTAAATGTAAAATGATAAAAAGAAGAGTTACCGTTTTCTATGAAATTTCTCTTTAATAATTTTAGAAAATAAAAAAAGAAGTAGAAAAAAAAAACGGTGGTCTTACATAATTGTTATCATTTATTGTTTGATTCGATACAAAGGGATTTTGGAAAAAAAGCAATAAAAAATTAAACATGAAAATTATTTCAAAACAGGTAGTAAAGAACTCAAATAGCCCCTACTGATTTCGAGGGAAATTATTAAAAAATTTAAATTAAAAAAAATAAAGATTTCATTGAATATATTTTTATATAAAATATTTAAAAATTATCGAAAAATATATTTTTTACAAATATATGTTTTACAAAATTATCGAAACATTTTCATATGTTATTAACAACACCGCGGAAAATGGTAGCAATTGGTGTAATAGTACCAGTTTAGTACCAATTGATACCTAATAGCCACCAAGGTTCCTGCTACACGCAGAGAAAAAATATGGTTCTGGTGACCATAAACTAAGAGCAATATACTATGATTGTATATTGGTTACAAAAAGTATATTTGTATGTAATCATAATTATGATTCCATTAAATCATTTTCTCATCATTTAATGATTCGGTTTAATCATGATCACCACAACCATTCAATGTTTATATAGCAGTTTTTCATTGATTTCAATAATACTGTGTTCATCATAAAACAGCGTTTATGACTCTGTTTAAATCATTTAATCACTATCCACCATCAAAATCTGTAACATATGGTAGAACGAAAATTATAAATACTTTGTATGAAATCATATTTATAGAAAATACACAAACATTTAGTTAATTCTTCAATTAATAAGTTAATTCTACAACCATTCACTTAATTTTACAAATTTGTTTAGTTCTAGAACTATTAATCCAAGTTTTTGTATTTGCTTTAATCACTTTTGATGAAAAATTCTTGTGTATCAGTCCAGTAATTTCATAGTCTATCTATATATATAAAAGAGTAACGTGACTGACTGACAGACTGATTCATCATCCCACAGCCCAAACGTCTAAAGCTAGAGAGACGAAATTTGGTAGGTCTCCCTCCATATAAATCCACTAAGACGGGATTTTTGGAAATTCGAATGTTTAGGGGGTAAAAACGGAATAACTCTCAAACTAATAATGATACAAAAAAGTTGAATAGTTATCGTTATTTATTAAAAAAATAATTGGACAGGTGTCTGGTACTTTTTTGAAAATCAGCCGTTTTAGGGAGATAACGGGTAAAAACTGTATTTTGGTACTTTTTTGGTATCATATGTATCTTTGAAACTAATGAACAAACAGATAAAATTTATGTCGCATTCATAACTTATCAAAAAAGAAGATATACAAATTCGGTACTTTTTAGAAATTCAAACATTTATGGGGTAAAAAATCCTTTTAGTTTCAAATCAAGAGGAGGGACTTCTTGTTCTTCAAATGATACTTTTTTGAATTTTTTGTAATATATAACTTAGAAACATGAAATTAAATACGCATGCTCCGATGTTGGAAAGAATTCCCAAAGGAGGACTTTGTGTACTTTTTGAATTTTCTATAGTTATGAACCTAAAAACATGAAATTAGGAATATGTGGTCTTATTTAATAAGATACCATAAGAAAGGACTTTGTGGTACTTTTTTGTTATTTGAATGTTACTTTTTTGAAATTTCTAAAATTATGAACTTAGAAACATGAAACTTTCTTGTTCTTTCAAATGATACTTTTGATTTTTTTGTAATATATAACCTAGAAAATGAAATTAAATACGGCATGCTCCTGATGTTGGAAAGAATTCCCAAAGGAGAACTTTGTGTACTTTTGATTTTCTATAGTTATGAACCTAAAAAAACATTTGAAATTAGGAATATGTGGTCTTAGTTAATAGTACCATAAACAAGGGACTTTGTTGGTACTTTTTTTTGTTATTTGAATGGAACTTTTTGAATTTTTCTAAAATTATGAACTAGAAACATTGAAATTAGGGTTATGTGCGTCCTAAGTATATTGAGATCCATAACAGGGGGAAGTTGTGTACTTTTTTCTTTCCTTTTGAATTTCCTGTAAAATTTAAACCTTAGAAACTGAAATTAAGTTAAGAAGGGTCCTATGATGGGAAAAAAAATTCACAAGAGCGGTCTTCATGGTACTTTTGTTCTTTTTGCATGTACTTTTCTGGATTTTTTATAATTATGGAACATAGAAAGATGAATATTAATTGATATGTTAGTCCTAAATGATATGTGAATCTATAAGAGGGGGATTTTATGGTACCTTTTTGTTGTGTAATGCTATTACTTCCTTCCGCTGAAAGGACAAATTATCACATGTATGATACCTTCTGGAAAACGAGAAGAAAACCAAAGTGAGCACGTGGTGAAAAATTTATCTTGTAATCTATTTCGCGGATGTGGAAACATCAATCATTGGCTTTACTAATAACATATGCGTGTGGTCATAAGGATCAAAAAGGTTAATGAAAATTCATTAGGGGACATTGTGGTATTTTTTCGTTTATATGATAGTTTATTATTTTTTTAAAGAATTTCGAAGTCAGTGATTGCATGTCAAAACGGATTCCATGTCATGTTG